>JAJQKJ010002853.1:27500-194285 GCA_029574335.1 Rana kukunoris | reverse complement strand
ATAGTTAAGTCCATCATAGTCCCATAGATCCATCCCCCATAGTAACCATCGACATCTCCCCCATAGTCCATCATAGATAGGTCCATCTAGTCTTGTTAGTTCACAGTCTCCATAGTGTCATAGTCCAAGTCCCCCATAGTCTAGGGGTTTCCATACCACCATACCATAAGTTACAGGTAATACAGGGAGGACCAGATAGGGACTTAACAGTTTGGATAATAGTCTCCCTTCAGGCATTGTCGCACAAGGAAAAGTCGGTTGAATAGTCGGGGTCTGGGTTATGTGTTGTGGGAGTTCGTTAAAACATGCCGAACACGATTGCGAACATAAAACTAATACTTGAATGTCTATCTTAACCTGTCCAGCATATGATTACTATGCCCACATATGACCCAGCAGATTAAATAGCATATAATACAGACAACCCCCGACATGTAACATCCAGCGTTCCCAGAAGTGGCTAGGTTTGCCACAGTCATAGTCCATCATAGTCCCCCATAGTACATCATAGTCCCCCATAGTCACATACATCATATTCCCCCATAGTACATCATATTCCCCCATAGTACATCATAGTCCCCCATAGTACATCATATTCCCCCCATAGTCCGTCATAGTCCATCATAGTCCCCCATAGTCCATCATAGTTCCCCATAGTCCATCATATTCCCCCATAGTCCATCATAGTCCCCCCTAGTCCATCATAGTTCCCCTAGTCCATCATATTCCCCCATAGTCCGTCATAGTCCATCATAGTCCCCCATAGTCCATCATAGTCCCCTATAGTCCATCATAGTCCCCCATAGTCCATCATAGTCCCACATAGTCCATCATAGTCCCCTATAGTCCATCATAGTCCCCCATAGTCCATCATAGTCCCCAATAGTCCATCATAGTCCCCTATAGTCCATCATAGTCCCCCATAGTCCATCATAGTCCCCCATAGTCCATCATAGTCCCCTATAGTCCATCATAGTCCCCCATAGTCCATCATAGTCCCCTATAGTCCAATATTATCTATCATGGTCCATTATATTTTGTTATTGTCCACTATATTCAATCATAGTCTATTATATTCATTATAACCCACTATTGTCCATCATCTCCCACTACAGACCATCATAGACCATGTTAGCCCACCACGGTCCACTATAAACGGTGTATTATATTCCATTACACTCCAGGTTCCTCTCCAGTCAACCCTCTTGTACCATGGGTAAGGTAAGTACCCAGTCAATTTTGTACACCTATGTCCCCACAAATTGAAATGTATCACCACAAGATGGCGCTGTGGATACAGAGAGGTATGAATGTATTGAAGATAAGAAAAACTTTAGAGGAACATCTGTAGACTTTCTTCCTACGTTTTCTCCACCAACCAGCTGCCCCTTCTATTTGACGTCCTCTCATTTTGAATGATTATTGATCGATCTGTCCCTCTGTGGTGATAGTTGGTTGTGTTGGGTGGCGTGGGAACGTCGTTTAGACCGGTCATGTCAATAATGTGAATTTTAAAGGTTAATAAAAGTTAATTTTGTATTTTGATGTTACAGATGTGCCTCACAAGTCCACGTCTCCTACCCCATTTCATATCCTGACTGACCCCCCCCCCCCATCATCCTGACCCCCCTCCCCGCACAGCTGACTTCCTGTCCAATCATTGTGGAGCCTCCTATACCCTCCCCTGCTCAGCTGACTTCCTGTCCAATCATTGTGGAGCCTCCTATATCCACCCCCACTCAGCTGACTTCCTGTCCAATCATTGTGGAGCCTCCTATATCCACCCCCACTCAGCTGACTTCCTGTCCAATCATTGTGGAGCCTCCTATATCTGTCCCCCACTCCGCTGACTTCCTGTCCAATCATTGTGGAGCCTCCTATATCCACCCCCACTCAGCTGACTTCCTGTCCAATCATTGTGGAGCCTCCTATACCCCTCCCCTGCTCAGCTGACTTCCTGTCCAATCATTGTGGAGCCTCCTATATCCACCCCCACTCCGCTGTGACTTCCTGTCCAATCATTGTGGAGCCTCCTATATCCACCCCCACTTAGCTGACTTCCTGTCCAATCATTGTGGAGCCTCCTATATCCACCCCCACTCAGCTGACTTCCTGTCCAATCATTGTGGAGCCTCCTATATCCACCCCCACTTAGCTGACTTCCTGTCCAAATCATTGTGGAGCCTCCTATATCCACCCCCACTCAGCTGACTTCCTGTCCAATCATTGAGGAGCCTCTTATATCCACCCCCACTCAGCTGACTTCCTGTCCAATCATTGTGGAGCCTCCTATATCTGTCCCCCACTCCGCTGACTTCCTGTCCAATCATTGTGGAGCCTCCTATATCCACCCCCACTCAGCTGACTTCCTGTCCAATCATTGTGGAGCCTCCTATACCCCTCCCCTGCTCAGCTGACTTCCTGTCCAATCATTGTGGAGCCTCCTATATCCACCCCCACTCCCGCTGACTTCCTGTCCAATCATTGTGGAGCCTCCTATATCCACCCCCACTTAGCTGACTTCCTGTCCAATCATTGTGGAGCCTCCTATATCCACCCCCCACTCAGCTGACTTCCTGTCCAATCATTGTGGAGCCTCCTATATCCACCCCCACTCAGCTGAATTCCTGTCCAATCATTGAGGAGCCTCCTATATCCACCCCCACTCAGCTGACTTCCTGTCCAATCATTGTGGAGCCTCCTATATCTGTCCCCACTCCGCTGACTTCCTGTCCAATCATTGTGGAGCCTCCTATATCCACCCCCACTCAGCTGACTTCCTGTCCAATCATTGTGGAGCCTCCTATATCCTCCCCCCCACTCAGCTGACTTCCTGTCCAATCATTGTGGAGCCTCCTATATCCACCCCCACTCCGCTGACTTCCTGTCCAATCATTGTGGAGCCTCCTATATCCACCCCCACTCAGCTGACTTCCTGTCCAATCATTGTGGAGCCTCCTATATCCACCCCACTCAGCTGACTTCCTGTCCAATCATTGTGGAGCCTCCTATATCCTCCCCCACTCAGCTGACTTCCTGTCCAATCATTGTGGAGCCTCCTATATCCACCCCCACTCAGCTGACTTCCTGTCCAATCATTGTGGAGCCTCCTATATCCTCCCCCACTCAGCTGACTTCCTGTCCAATCATTGTGGAGTCTCCTATATCCACCCCCACTCAGCTGACTTCCTGTCCAATCATTGTGGAGTCTCCTATATCCACCCCCACTCAGCTGACTTCCTGTCCAATCATTGTGGAGCCTCCTATATCCTCCCCCACTCAGCTGACTTCCTGTCCAATCATTGTGGAGCCTCCTATATCCACCCCCACTCAGCTGACTTCCTGTCCAATCATTGTGGAGTCTCCTATATCCCACCCCCACTCAGCTGACTTCCTGTCCAATCATTGTGGAGCCTCCTTATATCCACCCCCACTCAGCTGACTTCCTGTCCATCATTGTGGAGTCTCCTATATCCACCCCCACTCAGCTGACTTCCTGTCCATTCATTGAGGAGCCTCCTATATCCACCCCCACTCAGCTGACTTCCTGTCCAATCATTGTGGAGCCTCCTATATCCACCCCCACTCAGCTGACTTCCTGTCCAATCATTGAGGAGCCTCCTATATCCACCCCCCACTCAGCTGACTTCCTGTCCAATCATTGAGGAGCCTCCTATATCCTCCCCCACTCAGCTGACTTCCTGTCTAATCATTGAGGAGCCTCCTATATCCACCCCCACTCAGCTGACTTCCTGTCCAATCATTGAGGAGCCTCCTATATCCACCCCCACTCAGCTGACTTCCTGTCCAATCATTGTGGAGCCTCCTATATCCACCCCCCACTCAGCTGACTTCCTGTCCAATCATTGAGGAGCCTCCTATATCTGTCCCCCACTACCGCTGACTTCCTGTCCAATCATTGTGGAGCCTCCTATATCCACCCCCACTCAGCTGACTTCCTGTCCAATCATTGTGGAGCCTCCTATATCCTCCCCCACTCAGCTGACTTCCTGTCCAATCATTGTGGAGCCTCCTATATCCACCCCCACTCCGCTGACTTCCTGTCCAATCATTGTGGAGCCTCCTATATCCACCCCCACTCAGCTGACTTCCTGTCCAATCATTGTGGAGCCTCCTATATCCACCCCCACTCAGCTGACTTCCTGTCCAATCATTGTGGAGCCTCCTATATCCTCCCCCACTCAGCTGACTTCCTGTCCAATCATTGTGGAGCCTCCTATATCCACCCCCACTCAGCTGACTTCCTGTCCAATCATTGTGGAGCCTCCTATATCCTCCCCACTCAGCTGACTTCCTGTCCAATCATTGTGGAGCCTCCTATATCCACCCCCACTCAGCTGACTTCCTGTCCAATCATTGTGGAGTCTCCTATATCCACCCCCACTCAGCTGACTTCCTGTCCAATCATTGTGGAGCCTCCTATATCCACCCCCACTCAGCTGACTTCCTGTCCAATCATTGTGGAGTCTCCTATATCCACCCCCACTCAGCTGACTTCCTGTCCATTCATTGAGGAGCCTCCTATATCCACCCCCACTCAGCTGACTTCCTGTCCAATCATTGTGGAGCCTCCTATATCCACCCCCCACTCAGCTGACTTCCTGTCCAATCATTGAGGAGCCTCCTATATCCTCCCCCACTCAGCTGACTTCCTGTCTAATCATTGAGGAGCCTCCTATATCCACCCCCACTCAGCTGACTTCCTGTCCAATCATTGAGGAGCCTCCTATATCCACCCCCACTCAGCTGACTTCCTGTCCAATCATTGTGGAGCCTCCTATATCCACCCCCCACTCAGCTGACTTCCTGTCCAATCATTGAGGAGCCTCCTATATCCACCCCCACTCAGCTGACTTCCTGTCCAATCATTGAGGAGCCTCCTATATCCACCCCCACTCAGCTGACTTCCTGTCCAATCATTGAGGAGCCTCCTATATCCTCCCCTGCACAGCAGACTACCTTCCAATCCTCCCTTACTGATCAGTGGAGAGTCTTCCATATAAAGATCAAGCACTCTGCTCCGGGTCACTTATTTCCATGTTATAGAACTTTATTGAAACAGCACCCCAAAATCCCTCTACAAACCCCTCATCAGAGACACCACCCCCGGGGGGGGGCAGGAAATCTAAATAGCAGCCCCAGGGATGCTGTATTCCAGGAACTGTACCCAATCCCTGAGCAGACTGCTGGGAAAAGTAGAAAGCCAACTACATGAGCAGGGGGAATACACAAGCAGGAGGACTACACGAGCAGGAGGACTACACGAGCAGGGGGACTACACGAGCAGGAGGACTACACGAGCAGGGGCACTACACGAGCAGGGGGACTATACGAGCAGGGGCACTACACGAGCAGGAGGACTACACGAGCAGGGGGACTACACGAGCAGGAGGACTACACGAGCAGGGGCACTACACGAGCAGGGGGACTACACGAGCAGGGGCACTACACGAGCAGGAGGACTACACGAGCAGGGGGACTACACGAGCAGGGGCACTACACGAGCAGGAGACTACACGAGCAGGGGGACTGCACAAGCAGGAGGACTACACGAGCAGAGCAGGAGGACTACACGAGCAGGGAGACTACTTGAGCAGGGGGACTGACTACACAAGCAGGAGGACTACACAAGCAGGGGACTACATGAGCAGGGGACTATACGTGCAGGGGGACGGGAACCCTGAATTGGATGATCTAAGTACCTATTATATGATTCATTTTCCTAAAGCCCCAGAAACTTCCAGAAAAAGAGGGAAAGACCTAAAGCCAGCCTGATCTGAGGAGAAGAATGTGATCGGAGCTAGGCCGAGGCCTCTCCACAGCAGCCTGGGGGCCCCTGCAGCAGTAAGGGATGGCTATGGAAGTGGTGAGGGGGCCCCAAGCAAGAAGGAGAAAAGGGTAGGGATCCTGATTTGTGTAACTCGTCACAGGAACTGTATTACGGGCCCCAGCCACACGGCTCCGGCCTTCACACCTACCGATCACATTACACCTCGTCTTCTGAGACCTCTACTCCTCATTCAACGACCAATGGAGACTTGTGTCCGTCCCGTTCCTCGTCTCTGTGTGTGGAGTCCATGTCTACAGATCTTCATCCCCCATAATCCCCTCCTTCTATCCATACCAAGACTCATTCATCTCCCTACTACAACCTCCAATCCCCTCTGCTCCTCATTCACCGACTGATGGACTTGTGTCCGTCCCGATCCTCGTCTCTGGTGTGTGGAGTCCATGTCTACAGATCTTCATCCCCCATAATCCCCTCCTTCTATCCATACCAAGACTCATTCATCTCCCTACTACAACCTCCAATCCTCTCCGCTCCTCATTCACCGACTGATGGACTTGTGTCCGTCCCGTTCCTCGTCTCTGGTGTGTGGAGTCCATGTCTACAGATCTTCATCCCCCATAATCCCCTCCTTCTATCCATACCAAGACTCATTCATCTCCCTACTACAACCTCCATCCCCAATCCCTCCGCTCCTCATTCACCGACTGATGGACTTGTGTCCGTCCCGATCCTCGTCTCTGGTGTGTGGAGTCCATGTCTACAGATCTTCATCCCCCATAATCCCCTCCTTCTATCCATACCAAGACTCATTCATCTCCCTACTACAACCTCCAATCCCCTCCGCTCCTCATTCACCGACTGATGGACTTGTGTCCGTCCCGATCCTCGTCTCTGGTGTGTGGAGTCCATGTCTACAGATCTTCATCCCCCATAATCCCCTCCTTCTATCCATACCAAGACTCATTCATCTCCCTACTACAACCTCCAATCCTCTCCGCTCCTCATTCACCGACTGATGGACTTGTGTCCGTCCCGATCCTCGGCTCTGGTGTGTGGAGTCCATGTCTACAGATCTTCATCCCCCATAATCCCCTCCTTCTATCCATACCAAGACTCATTCATCTCCCTACTACAACCTCCAATCCCCTCCGCTCCTCATTCACCGACTGATGGACTTGTGTCCGTCCCGATCCTCGTCTCTGGTGTGTGGAGTCCATGTCTACAGATCTTCATCCCCCATAATCCTCTCCTTCTATCAAGAACAATCCATACGCCTGCTCCTCCCTACTACAACTCCCAATCTTCCGCTCAGCCTCTCACACTCCTCTCCTCATTCACCAACCGATAAGGGAAAGGGGGCAGGGAATACCAGAACAGGAGCGGGGATTCTGGGACAGGAGCAGGGGGTGGGGATTCCAAAACAGGAACGAGGGGTGGGGATTACGGGACAGGAGCAAGGAAGGGGATTCCAGAACAAGAGTGGGGAGCAAGGATTCCAGAACAGGAACGAGGGGACAAGATTCTGGGACAGGAGCAGGGGGTGGAGATTCCAGAACAGAAACGAGGGGTGGGGATTACGGACAGGAGCAAGGAAGAGGATTCCAGAACAAGAGTGGGGAGCAAGGATTCCAGAACAGGAACGAGGGGACAAGATTCTGGGACAGGAGCAGGGGGTGGAGATTCCAGAACAGAAACGAGGGGTGGGGATTACGGACAGGAGCAAGGAAGAGGATTCCAGAACAAGAGTGGGAGCAAGGATTCCAGAACAGGAATGAGGGGACAACATTCTGGGACAGGAGCAGGGGGTGGAGATTCTGGACAAGAGCAGGGGGTGGAGATTCTGGGACAAGAGCAGGGGGTGGAGATTCTGGGACAGGAGCAGGGGGTGGAGATTCTGGGACAGGAGCAGGGGGTGGAGATTCTGGGACAGGAGCAGGGGGTGGAGATTCTGGGACAGCAGAGGGGGTGGAGATTCTGGGACAGGAGCAGGGGTGGAGATTCTGGGACAGGAGCAGGGGGTGGGGATTCTGGGACAGGAGCAGGGGGTGGACATTCCAGAACAGGAACGAGGGGTGGGGATTACAGGACAGGAGCAGGGGGTGGGAATTCCAGAGCGGGGGTGGGGATTCTGGGACAGGAGCATGTGGTGGAGATTCTGGGACAGGAGCAGAAGAGGAGGTTCCAGAGTGGGGGTGGAGATTCTGGGACAGGAACAGGGGGTGGGGATTCTGGGATAAGAGCAGGGGGGATGCCAGAACAGGAACGAGGGGTGGGGATTCCAGGACAGGAGTAGGAGGTGGGAATTCCAGAGCGGGGGTGGAGATTCTGAGACAGGACCAAGGGGTGGTGATTCCGGGACAGGACCAGGGGGTGGAGATTCTGGGACAGCACCAGGGGGTGGAGATTCCAGAACAGGAACGAGGGGTGGGGGATTGTAGGACAGGAACGAGGGGTGGAGATTCTAGGACAGGAGCAAGGGGTGGGGATTACAGGACAGGAGCAAGGGGTGGGGATTCTGGGATAGGACCAGGGGGTGGAGATTCTGGGATAGGAGCGGGGGTGGAGATTCCAGAACAGGAACGAGGGGTGGGGATTCTAGGACAGGAGCAGGGGGTGGGGATTCTGGGATAGGACCAGGGGGTGGAGATTCTGGGATAGGAGCGGGGGTGGAGATTCCAGAACAGGAACGAGGGGTGGGGATTCTAGGACAGGAGCAGGGGGTTGGGATTCTGGGACAGGAGCAGAAGGTGGAGATTCTGGGACAGGAGCAGGGGGTGGGATTCTGGGACAGGAGCAGGGGGTGGAGATTCTGGGACAGGAGCAGGGGGTGGACATTCCAGAACAGGAACAAGGGGTGGGGGATTCTAGGACAGGAACGAGGGGTGGAGATTCTAGGACAGGAGCAAGGGGTGGGGATTACAGGACAGGAGCAGGGGGTGGGGATTCTGGGATAGGACCAGGGGGTGGAGATTCTGGGACAGGAGCGGGGGTGGAGATTCCAGAACAGGAACGAGGGGTGGGGATTCTAGGACAGGAGCAGGGGGTGGGGATTCTGGGACAGGAGCAGAAGGTGGAGATTCTGGGACAGGAGCAGGGGTGGGGATTCTGGGACAGGAGCAGGGGTTGGGATTCTGGGACAGGAGCAGGGGGTGGGGATTCTTGGACAGGAGCAGGGGTGGACATTCCAGGACAGGAACGAGGGGTGGGGATTACAGGACAGAAGCAGGGGGGTGGGAATTCCAGAGCGGGGAGTGGGGATTCTGGGACAGGAGCAGGGGGCATTCCAGAACAGGAGCAAGGGTGGGGATTTTAGGACAGGAGCAAGGGTTGGGATTTCCGGACAGGAGCGGGGTGGGGATTTATCTCCGATTCTACCATTAACCCTTTCAGTCCAGTACTTTTCACCTTTCCCTTGACTTGTGAGCCCAGACGAAGGTGACTGATGGTAACGAAACGCGTCGAATTGTCATGTAGGATTTTGAGGGTAAAACAAATGACCGTTGGACTTTCCTCGATCGGGCGTCGCTCGCTCTCCTTCTATATGTTTTTGGAGACGACCCTTTTCCACGCATCCGCCTCCTCGCTACAGACCCCCACAGGAAATTCTCTGGATCCAGCGCATCAAACGCACATCTTCCCTCGTCACCGCTGACTCTCTGGAAATCACCAAAATATCAGATCTGCTCTGAACAATGAGACTTATCCAGACCCAGACACCCCCCCCGTACCTTTCTTGACCCCCATTGTCTGTTGCAGTTTGGGGGGGGGGGCGTTCCCCTGTGCGTACTCGTTCCCACCATGTCTTGTCAAAGGGTCATTGTGTTCTTCCATCGCTCACATGGGCCTCGCAGGAAGCTGGGTGCTCGGGGCGTGCGTCACGCGTCCGCTGACCCAATCCGTGCACTTCGGCGGAAACGCTTAACCCTCCAGGTGCTGGACGAATGTCCCCTTCCCCCCCTCCTCCCAGCTTCCCACACAATCTGGCGAGACAACCTCCCATCTGTACCCTGCAGTCAGTCACTCTCCAATCACAGCACAATATCCTCTCCCCAATCACAGACACACCCCCTTCTAAACTATGTGCGGGAAAATCTTCATCTCAGCCGGTACAACAGGACATCTAGTGGCCAATTTACAGAGAGCAGCAAGTAATACTAAAGATAATATGCAGTACAGAGATCACTGAGCCAATCACATCAGTCTCTGTACAGAGGAGCTTACACTCTAATGTCCCCTCCCCCCCCACAGTCACATCAGTCTCTGTACAGAGAGCTTACACTCTAATGTCCCCTCCCCCCCCACAGTCACATCAGTCTCTGTACAAGAGCTTACACCTCTAATGTCCCCTCCCCCCCCCCCACAGTCACATCAGTCTCTGTACAGAGGAGCTTACACTCTAATGTCCCCCTCCCCCCACAGTCACATCAGTCTCTGTACAGAGGAGCTTACACTCTAATGTCCCCCCCCCCCACATCACATCAGTCTCTGTACAGAGGAGCTTACACTCTAATGTCCCCCCCCCCCCCCACAGTCACATCAGTCTCTGTACAGAGGGAGCTTACACTCTAATGTCCCCTCCCCCCACAGTCACATCAGTCTCTGTACAGAGAGCTTTTTTCGGCATTTTTGTCCTCCTGTTAGACCTTTTCTGAGAAGCTGGGAGAATGGTGGGCCAGTGAAGAGCCTGAGGTCCGACCTGGTGAGCTCCCGCTTCATGTTGCTCCCACTCCTGCCTGAAAATGCTTCGGCATGGCGAGTGACGGCGGAGGAAATGAAGTCTCTTCCTAGGAAGATCCTGGAGAGGACGTTTGTTGAATCTGCCTTAGCGAGCCACTGGCCTTGAGAGATTGCCCAGGCGCCCTGAATAAGGGGTTGCCCAGGCCCTTGGTATGACAGGTTGCCCAGGCCCTGGTATGAGGTTGGCCCAGGCTCTTGTATGAGGGGTTGCCCAGCCCTGGTATGAGGGGTTGCCCAGGCTCTTGTATGAGGGGTTTGCCCAGGCCCTGGTATGAGGGGTTGCCCAGGCTCTTGTATGAGGGTTGCCCAGGCCCTGGTATAAAGGGGTTGCCCAGGCCCTGGTATGACATTGCCCAGGCCCTGGTATGAGGGGTTGCCCAGCTCTTGTATGAGGGTTGCCCAGGCCCTGGTATGAGGGTTGCCCAGGCTCTTGTATGAGGGGTTGCCCAGGCCCGGTATGAGGGGTTGCCCAGGCTCTTGTATGAGGGGTTGCCCAGGCCCTGGTATAAGGGGTGCCCAGGCCCTGGTATGACAGGTTGCCCAGCCCTGTATGAGGGTTGCCCAGGCTCTTGTATGAGGGGTGCCCCAGGCCCTGGTGAAGAGGTTGCCCAGGCTCTTGTATGAGGGTTGCCCAGGCCCTGGTATGAGGGGCCCAGGCTCTTGTATGAGGGGTTGCCCAGGCCCTGGTATGAGGGCCCAGCCCTGGTATGACAGGTTGCCCAGCCCTGGATGAGGGGTTGCCCAGCTCTTGTATGAGGGGTTGCCACCCTGGTATGTGGTTGCCCAGGCCCTGGTATGACAGTTGCCCAGGCCCTGGTATGAGGGGTTGCCCAGGCCCTGTATGATGGGTGCCCACTCTGTGTATGAGGGTTGCCCAGGCCCTGGTATGAGAGATTGCCCAGGCCCTGGTATTAGGGGTTGCCCAGGCCCTGGTATGTTGTTGCCCACCCTGGTATGATGGTTGCCCAGGCTCTGGTATGAGGGGTTGCCCAGCCCTGGTATGAGGGGTTGCCCAGGCCCTGGTATAGGGTTCCCAGGCCCTGGTATGACGGTTGCCCAGGCTCTTGTATGAGGGGTTGCCCAGGCCCTGTATGAAGGTTGCCCAGGCTCTTTATGAGGGGGCCCAGGCCCTGGTATGAGTGATTGCCCAGGCCCTGGTATGAGGGTTGCCCAGGCCCTGGTATGAGGGTTGCCCAGGCCCTGTATGACGGGTTGCCCAGCCCTGTATGAGGGGTTCCCAGCCCTGTTTATGAAGGGTTCCCAGCCCTGAATGAGGGGCTGCCCAGGCCCTGGTATGACGGGTTGCCCAGGCTCTTGTATGAGGTATGCCCAGGCTCTTGTATGAGGGGTTGCCCAGGCCCTGGTATGAGGGGTTGCCAGGCCCTGGTTATGAGGGGTTGCCCAGGCCCTGTATGATGGGTTGCCCAGCCCTGGTATGAGGGTTGCCCAGGCCCTGTTAGAGGGGTTTGCCCAGGCCCTGTTATGATGGTTGCCCAGGCCCTGGTATGAGGGGTTGCCCAGCCCTTGTTATGAGGGGTTGCCCAGGCCCTGCCCTGGTATGAGGGCGGTATGCCCAACCCTGTATGAGGGTTGCCCATGTATGGGTTTGCCCAGGCCCTGGTATGACGGGTTGCCCAGGCCTTATGTATGAGGGTTGCCCAGGCCCTGTTATGAGGGGTTGCCCAGGCTCTTGTATGAGGGTTGCCCAGGCCCTGGTATAAGGGGTTGCCCAGGCCCTGGTATGACAGGTTGCCCAGCCCTGGTATGAGGGGTTGCCCAGGCTCTTGTATGAGGGGTTGCCCAGGCCCTGGTATGAGGGGTTGCCCAGGCTCTTGTATGAGGGGTTGCCCAGAAAGCCCACCCTGGTATGAGGGGTTGCCCAGGCTCTTGTATGAGGGGTTGCCCAGGCCCTGGTATGAGGGGTTGCCCAGGCCCTGGTATGACAGGTTGCCCAGGCCCTGGTATGAGGGGTTGCCCAGGCTCTTGTACCCTGAGGGGTTGCCCAGGCCCTGGTATGAGGGGTTGCCCAGGCCCTGGTATGACAGGTTGCCCAGGCCCTGGTATGAGGGGTTGCCCAGGCCCTGGTATGATGGGTTGCCCAGGCTCTGGTATGAGGGGTTTTTGCCCAGGCCCTGGTATGAGAGATTGCCCAGGCCCTGGTATGAGGGGTTGCCCAGGCCCTGGTATGATGGGTTTTTGCCCAGGCCCTGGTATGATGGGTTGCCCAGACTCTGGTATGAGGGGTTGCCCAGGCCCTGGTATGAGGGGTTGCCCAGGCCCTGGTATGAGGGGTTGCCCAGGCCCTGGTATGACGGGTTGCCCAGGCTCTTGTATGAGGGGTTGCCCAGGCCCTGGTATGAAGGGTTGCCCAGGCTCTTGTATGAGGGGTTGCCCAGGCCCTGTATGAGTGATTGCCCAGGCCCTGGTATGAGGGGTTGCCCAGGCCCTGGTATGAGGGGTTGCCCAGGCCCTGGTATGACGGGTTGCCCAGGCCCTGGTATGAGGGGTTGCCCAGGCCCTGTTATGAAGGGTTTGCCCAGGCCCTGGTATGAGGGGCTGCCCAGGCCCTGGTATGACGGGTTGCCCAGGCTCTTGTATGAGGGGTTGCCCAGGCTCTTGTATGAGGGGTTGCCCAGAACACGCCCTGGTATGAGGGGTTGCCCAGCCCTGTTATGAGGGTTGCCCAGCCCTGCCCCCCTGTTATGATGGGTTGCCCAGGCCCTGGTATGCCCAGGCCCTGGTTGCCCAGGCCCTGTTATGAGGGTTGCCCAGGCCCTGGTATGACGGTTGCCCAGGCTCTTGTATGAGGGGTTGCCCAGGCCCTGGTATGAGGGTTGCACAGGCCCTGTTATGAGGGTTGCCCAGGCCCTGGTATGAGGGGCTGCCCAGGCCCTGGTATGAGGTTTGCCCAGGCTCTTGTATGAGGGGGTTGCCCAGGCTCTTGTATGAGGGGTTGCCCAGCCCTGGTATGAGGGGTTGCCCAGTGCCCTGTTATGAGGGGTTGCCCAGGCCCTGTTATGATGGGTTGCCCAGGCCCTGGTATGAGGGGTTGCCCATGAGGCCCTGTTATGAGGGGTTGCCCAGCCCTGGTATGAGGGGTTGCCCAGGCCCTGGTATGAGGGGTTGCCCAGGGCCCCCCTGGTATGCCCACAGGTTGCCCAGGCCCTGTATGAGGGGCTGCCCAGGCCCTGTTATGAGGGGTTGCCCAGGCCCTGTTTCGGGATTTGGGGATGGGGGTGGGGTGGAGGAGACGATGGACCACTTCTTGCTTCAGTGGCCCCTTCATTATAGAAGTCTACAAGCGGGTGGGCGGGGCTCTGCTCTGGTATCCCTTTCCGTATGCGGATTGGTCGTACAGGCCTTTCAGACTCACCGGGATTTCCATTTTTCTAGTTGGCTTCGTAGATCGTTTCTTCACATGGAATGATCGGTGTCGGGTTTCCGTTCGGAAGAAAGTCCTTCCTGTGGAGGGGGCGGGGCACGACATTCAGGGTGAGGATTGGAAGATTCAGGGTCTTGAGAAGGACAAGTGGGGACGGGGGGGGCGTGGACAAAGGAGCGGAGGAATGTTGGGGGGCCCTGTAGCTGCAGTCTGTCAGTCTCTGGGGGTGCGGCTTTTTCTCTCTGTCCTTTCACCCCCCCCCCCCCCCCCAGATTCTTATATAAGATCGGAGTGTTGGGAGAAGGCCGCATGCGTGGGTTCTTATCCTGAGGCTGTGTCTAGGTGGGGGAGGGGCTTTGTTTAGGTGGGGAGGGGCTTTGTTAAAGTGGGGGAGGCGCTTTGTTTAGGTGGGGAGGGGCTTTGTTTATGTGGGGGAGGGGCTTTGTTTATGTTGGTATATTTAGTTTTCTTTACGTTTTTCCTGTGCTGAACTGTCATTTGTGCTCCCCCCTGAACTGACATTTGTGCTCCCCCTGACCTGTCAGCTGTGCTCCCCCTGAACTGTCATTTGTGCACCCCTGAACTGATTTGTGCACCCCTGAACTCATTTGTTCCCCCTGAACTGCATTTGTGCTCCCCCTGAACTGAATTTGTGCTCCCCCTGACTGTCATTTGTGCTCCCCCTGAACTGTCATTTGTGCTGCACCCCCTGAACTGTCATTTGGTGCTCCCCCTGAACTGACATTTGTGCTCCCCCTGACCTGTCACATTTGTGCTCCCCCTCACCCACCTCTGTCAGCTGCACACCCCTGCTCACTCCCCCTGAACTGTCATTTTGTGCACCCCCTGCACCCCCTGTCATTTTGCATTTGTGCTCCCCCTGAACTGTCACTGTTTGCTCCCCCTGAACTGTGCTGTGCACCCCCTGAACTGTCATTTTGTGCTCCCCCACTTCAGCTGTGCACCCCCGAACTGTCATTTGTGCACCCCCTGAACTGTCATTTGTGCACCCCCTGACTGTCATTTGTGCTCCCCCTGACTGACATTTGTGCTCCCCCTGAACTGACATTTGTGCTCCCCCCTGACCTGTCAGCTGTGCTCCCCCCTGAACTGTCATTGTGCACCCCCTGAACTGACATTTGTGCTCCCCCTGAACTGTCATTTGTGCTCCCCCGAACTGACATTTGTGCTCCCCCTGAACTGACATTTGTGCTCCCCCTGACCTGTCAGCTGTGCTCCCCCTGAACTGTCAGCTGTGCACCCCCTGAGCTGTCAGCTGTGCACCCCCTGAACTGTCATTTGTGCACCCCCTGAACTGTCATTTGTGCACCCCCTGAACTGTCAGCTGTGCTCCCCCTGAACTGTCAGCTGTGCACCCCCTGAACTGTCATTTGTGCTCCCCCTGAGCTGTCAGCTGTGCACCCCCTGAACTGTCATTTGTGCACCCCCTGAACTGTCATTTGTGCACCCCCTGAACTGTCAGCTGTGCACCCCCTGAACTGTCAGCTGTGCACCCCCTGAACTGTCATTTGTGCTCCCCCTGACCTGTCAGCTGTGCTCCCCCTGAACTGTCATTTGTGCACCCCCTGAACTGTCATTTGTGCACCCCCTGAACTGTCATTTGTGCTCCCCCTGAACTGTCATTTGTGCACCCCCTGAACTGACATTTGTGCTCCCCTGAACTGTCATTTGTGCTCCCCCTGAACTGTCAGCTGTGCTCCCCCTGAACTGTCAGCTGTGCACCCCCTGAACTGTCATTTGTGCTCCCCCTGAACTGTCATTTGTGCACCCCCTGAACTGTCATTTGTGCTCCCCCTGAACTGTCATTTGTGCACACCCCTGAACTGACATTTGTGCTCCCCTGAACTGACATTTGTGCTCCCCTGAACTGTCATTTGTGCTCCCCCTGAACTGTCAGCTGTGCTCCCCTGAACTGTCAGCTGTGCTCCCCCTGAACTGTCAGCTGTGCTCCCCCTGAACTGTCAGCTGTGCTCCCTGCTGTGCTCCCCCTGAACTGTCAGCTGTGCTCCCCCTGCTGTGCTTCTCTCCCCTGAACTGTCAGCTGTGCTCCCCCTGAACTGTCAGCTGTGCTCCCCCTGAACTGTCAGCTGTGCTCCCCCTGAACTGTCAGCTGTGCTCCCCTGAACTGTCAGCTGTGCTCCCCCTGAACTGTCAGCTGTGCTCCCCCTGAACTGTCACTGTGCTCCCCCTGAACTGTCAGCTGTGCTCCCCCTGAACTGTCAGCTGTGCTCCCCCTGAGCTGTCAGCTGTGCACCCCCTGAGCTGTCAGCTGTGCACCCCCTGAGCTGTCAGCTGTGCTCCCCCTGACCTGTCAGCTGTGCTCCCCCTGAACTGTCAGCTGTGCACCCCCTGAGCTGTCAGCTGTGCACCCCCTGAACTGTCATTTGTGCACCCCCTGAACTGTCATTTGTGCACCCCCTGAACTGTCAGCTGTGCTCCCCCTGAACTGTCAGCTGTGCACCCCCTGAACTGTCATTTGTGCTCCCCCTGACCTGTCAGCTGTGCTCCCCCTGAACTGTCATTTGTGCACCCCCTGAACTGTCATTTGTGCACCCCCTGAACTGTCATTTGTGCTCCCCCTGAACTGTCATTTGTGCTCCCCCTGAACTGTCATTTGTGCTCCCCCTGAACTGTCATTTGTGCACCCCCTGAACTGACATTTGTGCTCCCCTGAACTGTCATTTGTGCTCCCCCTGAACTGACATTTGTGCTCCCCCTGAACTGACATTTGTGCTCCCCCTGAACTGTCAGCTGTGCACCCCCTGAGCTGTCAGCTGTGCACCCCCTGAACTGTCATTTGTGCACCCCCTGAACTGTCATTTGTGCACCCCCTGAACTGTCAGCTGTGCTCCCCCTGAACTGTCAGCTGTGCACCCCCTGAACTGTCATTTGTGCTCCCCCTGAGCTGTCAGCTGTGCACCCCCTGAACTGTCATTTGTGCACCCCCTGAACTGTCATTTGTGCACCCCCTGAACTGTCAGCTGTGCACCCCCTGAACTGTCAGCTGTGCACCCCCTGAACTGTCATTTGTGCTCCCCCTGACCTGTCAGCTGTGCTCCCCCTGAACTGTCATTTGTGCACCCCCTGAACTGTCATTTGTGCACCCCCTGAACTGTCATTTGTGCACCCCCTGAACTGTCATTTGTGCTCCCCCTGAACTGTCATTTGTGCACCCCCTGAACTGTCATTTGTGCTCCCCTGAACTGTCATTTGTGCTCCCCCTGAACTGTCATTTGTGCTCCCCCTGAACTGTCATTTGTGCACCCCCTGAACTGACATTTGTGCACCCCCTGAACTGTCATTTGTGCACCCCCTGAACTGTCATTTGTGCACCCCCTGAACTGTCATTTGTGCACCCCCTGAACTGTCATTTGTGCTCCCCCTGAACTGTCATTTGTGCACCCCCTGAACTGTCATTTGTGCTCCCCTGAACTGTCATTTGTGCTCCCCCTGAACTGTCATTTGTGCTCCCCCTGAACTGTCATTTGTGCACCCCCTGAACTGTCATTTGTGCTCCCCCTGAACTGACATTTGTG
The DNA here is from genome assembly GCA_029574335.1 of Rana kukunoris. Classification (NCBI taxonomy): domain Eukaryota; kingdom Metazoa; phylum Chordata; class Amphibia; order Anura; family Ranidae; genus Rana; species Rana kukunoris. The sequence goes on along the minus strand of JAJQKJ010002853.1, from coordinate 176,797 downwards.
CTCCCCTGAACTGAATTTGTGCTCCCCCCTGACTGTCAGCTGTGCACCCCTGACTGTGCTGCACCCCCTGAACTGTCATTTGTGCACCCCCTGAAGCATTTGTGCACCCCTGAACTGAGCTGTGCTCCCCCTGCTGTCAGCTGTGCACCCCCTGAACTGTCATTTGTGTCCCCCATTCAGCTGTGCACCCCCTGAACTGTCATTTGTGCACCCCCTGAACTGTCATTTGTCACCCCCTGCTGTGCTGCACCCCCTGAACTGTCAGCTGTGCACCCCCTGAACTGTCATTTGTGCTCCCCCTGACCTGAGCTGTCCCCCTGAAGCATTTGTGCACCCCCTGAACTGTCATTTGTGCACCCCCCTGAACTGTCATTTGTGCACCCCCTGAACTGTCAGCTGTGCACCCCCTGAACTGTCAGCTGTGCACCCCCTGAACTGTCATTTGTGCTCCCCCTGACCTGTCAGCTGTGCTCCCCCTGAACTGTCATTTGTGCACCCCCTGAACTGTCATTTGTGCACCCCCTGAACTGTCATTTGTGCTCCCCCTGAACTGTCATTTGTGCACCCCCTGAACTGACATTTGTGCTCCCCTGAACTGTCATTTGTGCTCCCCCTGAACTGTCAGCTGTGCTCCCCCTGAACTGTCACTTGGCTCCCCTGAACTCAGCGTGCACCCCCTGAACTGTCATTTGTGCTCCCCCTGAACTGTCATTTGTGCTCCCCCTGAACTGTCATTTGTGCTCCCCCTGAACTGACAGCTGTGCTCCCCTGAACTGACATTTGTGCTCCCCTGAACTGTCATTTGTGCTCCCCCTGAACTGTCAGCTGTGCTCCCCTGAACTGTCAGCTGTGCTCCCCGAGCTGAGCTGTGCACCCCCTCTGTCAGCTGTGCTCCCCCTGAACTGTCAGCTGTGCTCCCCCTGAACTGTCAGCTGTGCTCCCCCTGAACTGTCAGCTGTGCTCCCCCTGAGCTGTCAGCTGTGCACCCCCTGAGCTGTCAGCTGTGCACCCCCTGAGCTGTCAGCTGTGCTCCCCCTGACCTGTCAGCTGTGCTCCCCCTGAACTGTCAGCTGTGCACCCCCTGAGCTGTCAGCTGTGCACCCCCTGAACTGTCATTTGTGCACCCCCTGAACTGTCATTTGTGCACCCCCTGAACTGTCAGCTGTGCTCCCCCTGAACTGTCAGCTGTGCACCCCCTGAACTGTCATTTGTGCTCCCCCTGACCTGTCAGCTGTGCTCCCCCTGAACTGTCATTTGTGCACCCCCTGAACTGTCATTTGTGCACCCCCTGAACTGTCATTTGTGCTCCCCTGAACTGTCATTTGTGCTCCCCCTGAACTGTCATTTGTGCTCCCCCCTGAACTGTCATTTGTGCACCCCCTGAACTGACATTTGTGCTCCCCTGAACTGTCATTTGTGCACCCCCTGAACTGTCATTTGTGCACCCCCTGAACTGTCATTTGTGCTCCCCCTGAACTGTCATTTGTGCACCCCCTGAACTGACATTTGTGCTCCCCTGAACTGACATTTGTGCTCCCCTGAACTGTCATTTGTGCTCCCCCTGAACTGTCAGCTGTGCTCCCCTGAACTGTCAGCTGTGCTCCCCCTGAACTGTCAGCTGTGCTCCCCCTGAACTGTCAGCTGTGCTCCCCCTGAACTGTCAGCTGTGCTCCCCCTGAACTGTCAGCTGTGCTCCCCCTGAACTGTCAGCTGTGCTCCCCCTGAACTGTCAGCTGTGCTCCCCCTGAGCTGTCAGCTGTGCACCCCCTGAGCTGTCAGCTGTGCACCCCCTGAGCTGTCAGCTGTGCACCCCCTGAACTGTCATTTGTGCACCCCCTGAACTGTCATTTGTGCACCCCCTGAACTGTCATTTGTGCACCCCCTGAACTGTCATTTGTGCTCCCCCTGAACTGTCAGCTGTGCACACCCTGAACTGTCATTTGTGCTCCCCCTGACCTGTCAGCTGTGCTCCCCCTGAACTGTCATTTGTGCACCCCCTGAACTGTCATTTGTGCACCCCCTGAACTGTCATTTGTGCTCCCCCTGAACTGTAATTTGTGCACCCCCTGAACTGACATTTGTGCTCCCCTGAACTGTCATTTGTGCTCCCCCTGAACTGTCAGCTGTGCTCCCCCTGAACTGTCAGCTGTGCTCCCCCTGAACTGTCAGCTGTGCACCCCCTGAACTGTCATTTGTGCTCCCCCTGAACTGTCATTTGTGCACCCCCTGAACTGTCATTTGTGCTCCCCCTGAACTGTCATTTGTGCACCCCCTGAACTGACATTTGTGCTCCCCTGAACTGACATTTGTGCTCCCCTGAACTGTCATTTGTGCACCCCCTGAACTGTCATTTGTGCTCCCCTGAACTGTCATTTGTGCTCCCCCTGACCTGTCATTTGTGCTCCCCTGAACTGTCATTTGTGCTCCCCCTGAACTGTCATTTGTGCTCCCCTGAACTGTCATTTGTGCACCCCCTGAACTGTCAGCTGTGCTCCCCCTGAACTGTCATTTGTGCTCCCCCTGAACTGTCATTTTTGCTCCCCCTGACCTGTCAGCTGTGCTCCCCCTGAACTGTCATTTGTTCCCCCTGAACTGCATTTGTGCACCCCCTGAACTGTCATTTTTTCCCCCTGACCTGCAGCTGTGCCCCCTGAACTGTCATTTTTGCTCCCCCTGACCTGTCAGCTGTGCTCCCCCTGAACTGTCATTTGTGCTCCCCCTGAACTGTCATTTGTGCACCCCCTGAACTGTCATTTTTGCTCCCCCTGACCTGTCAGCTGTGCTCCCCCTGAACTGTCATTTGTGCACCCCCTGAACTGTCATTTGTGCACCCCCTGAACTGTCATTTTTGCTCCCCCTGAACTGTCATTTGTGCTCCCCCTGAACTGTCATTTGTGCACCCCCTGAACTGACATTTGTGCACCCCCTGAACTGACATTTGTGCACCCCCTGAACTGTCATTTGTGCTCCCCCTGAACTGACATTTGTGCACCCCCTGAACTGTCAGCTGTGCTCCCCCTGAACTGACATTTGTGCTCCCCCTGAACTGTCAGCTGTGCTCCCCCTGAACTGACATTTTTGCGCCCCCTGAACTGTCAGCTGTGCACCCCCTGAACTGACATTTGTGCTCCCCCTGAACTGACATTTGTGCACCCCCTGAACTGACAATTGTGCTCCCCCTGAACTGACAATTGTGCTCCCCCTGAACTGTCAGCTGTGCACCCCCTGAACTGTCAGCTGTGCTCCCCCTGAACTGTCATTTGTGCACCCCCTGAACTGTCATTTGTGCTCCCCCTGAACTGACATTTGTGCTCCCCCTGAACTGACATTTGTGCACCCCCTGAACTGTCATTTGTGCTCCCCCTGAACTGACATTTGTGCACCCCCTGAACTGTCATTTGTGCTCCCCCTGAACTGTCAGCTGTGCTCCCCCTGAACTGTCAGCTGTGCTCCCCCTGAACTGTCATTTGTGCTCCCCCTGAACTGACATTTGTGCACCCCCTGAACTGACATTTGTGCTCCCCCCCTGACCTGACATTTGTGCACCCCCTGAACTGACAATTGTGCTCCCCCTGAACTGTCAGCTGTGCTCCCCCTGAACTGACATTTGTGCTCCCCCTGAACTGTCATTTGTGCACCCCCTGAACTGTCATTTGTGCTCCCCCTGAACTGACATTTGTGCACCCCCTGAACTGACATTTGTGCACCCCCTGAACTGTCATTTGTGCTCCCCCTGAACTGACATTTGTGCACCCCCTGAACTGACATTTGTGCTCCCCCTGACCTGACATTTGTGCACCCCCTGAACTGACAATTGTGCTCCCCCTGAACTGTCAGCTGTGCTCCCCCTGAACTGACATTTGTGCTCCCCCTGAACTGTCATTTGTGCTCCCCCTGAACTGTCAGCTGTGCTCCCCCTGAACTGTCATTTGTGCACCCCCTGAACTGTCATTTGTGCTCCCCCTGAACTGTCATTTGTGCACCCCCTGAACTGACATTTGTGCACCCCCTGAACTGACATTTGTGCACCCCCTGAACTGTCATTTGTGCTCCCCCTGAACTGACATTTGTGCACCCCCTGAACTGTCAGCTGTGCTCCCCCTGAACTGACATTTGTGCTCCCCCTGAACTGTCAGCTGTGCTCCCCCTGAACTGACATTTTTGCGCCCCCTGAACTGTCAGCTGTGCACCCCCTGAACTGACATTTGTGCTCCCCCTGAACTGACATTTGTGCACCCCCCTGAACTGACAATTGTGCTCCCCCTGAACTGACAATTGTGCTCCCCCTGAACTGTCAGCTGTGCACCCCCTGAACTGTCAGCTGTGCTCCCCCTGAACTGTCATTTGTGCACCCCCTGAACTGTCATTTGTGCTCCCCCTGAACTGACATTTGTGCACCCCCTGAACTGACATTTGTGCACCCCCTGAACTGTCATTTGTGCTCCCCCTGAACTGACATTTGTGCACCCCCTGAACTGACATTTGTGCTCCCCCTGACCTGACATTTGTGCACCCCCTGAACTGACATTTGTGCTCCCCCTGAACTGTCATTTGTGCACCCCCTGAACTGTCATTTGTGCTCCCCCTGAACTGTCATTTGTGCACCCCCTGAACTGTCATTTGTGCTCCCCCTGAACTGACATTTGTGCACCCCCTGAACTGACATTTGTGCTCCCCCTGAACTGTCATGTGTGCTCCCCTGAACTGTCAGCTGTGCACCCCCTGAACTGTCATTTGTGCTCCCCCTGAACTGTCAGTTGCACACAGATGGAGGACTCTGGCCCTTTAAGCTCCCCCTCCCCCCCCCCCCCTACAGAACAATGAGGAAATAGAGGAATGAACCATTCCAGGGATGGGGGGGGGAGGGGGTTGATCTCTAATCCGGGGATCGCTGGGATAGAAGGGAGCGCCGATCTCTCTCCCCTGTGGCCCCATGTCCAGGGCCCCTGAATAGTCAGCGAGGACAGCCCTGGGGGCCCCTGGAAGCCGTGACCTCTGCCTGCAGGAGCCAATGTGGTCTCTTCCATCCTCCAGGGGGGGTGGGATCAGATCTGACCTGGAGCTGCTGGAGAGAAGAGCTGGGAGGGGGCAAATACACCTGGGGGGCCACACAGAGCCGGACTCAGGTGAGTGAGGGGCCCCATGGGGGGAGGGGAGACTGACAGGTGACACCCCCCAATGTGTGTCTATAGATACCCCCCCCCCAATGTGTCATAGATACCCCCCCCCCCCCCACATAGAACCCCCCCAATGTGTGTCTATAGATACCCCCCCCAATGTGTGTCTAGATACCCCCCCCCCCCAATGTGTGTCTATAGATACCCCCCCAGATGTCCCCCCCCCAAATGTGTGTCTATAGATACCTCCCCCCAATGTGTGTCTATAGATACCCCCCCAATGTGTGTCTATAGATACCCCCCCCAATGTGTGTCAATAGATACCCCCCCCCCCAATGTGTGTCTATAGATACCCCCCCCCCCCCAATGTGTGTCTATAGATACCCCCCCAATGTGTGTCTATAGATACCCCCCCCCAATGTGTGTCAATAGATACCCCCCCCCCAATGTGTCTAATAGATACCCCCCCAATGTGTCAATAGATAATAGATACCCCCCCCCCAATGTGTGTCTATAGATACCCCCCCCCCAATGTGTGTCAATAGATACCCCCCCCCCCAATGTGTGTCTATAGATACCCCCCCCCCCCAATGTGTGTCTATCTATAGATACCCCCCCCAATGTGTCTATAGATACCCCCCCAATGTGTGTCCCCCCCAATGTGTGTCAATAGATACCCCCCCCCCAATGTGTGTCTATAGATACCCCCCCAATGTGTGTCTATAGATACCCCCCCCCCCCCCCAATGTGTGTCTATAGATACCCCCCCCCCCCAATGTGTGTCTATAGATACCCCCCCCCCAATGTGAATTGTCTAGTATAGATACCCCCCTAATTAGCATTACCCCCCCCAATGTGTGTCTATAGATACCCCCCCCCCCAATGTGTGTCTATAGATACCCCCCCCCCCCAATGTGTGTCTATAGATACCACCCCCCCCCCCAATGTGTGTCTATAGATACCCCCCCCCCCCATGTGTGTCTATAGAGACCCCCCCCCCCCAATTGTGTCTATAGATACCCCCCCCCCCATGTGTGTCTATGATACCCCCCCCCCAATGTGTCTATAGATACCCCCCCAATGTGTGTCTATAGATACCCCCCCCCCAATGTGTGTCTATAGATACCCCCCCCCCAATGTGTGTCTATAGATACCCCCCCCCCCCAATGTGTGTCTATAGATACCCCCCCCCCCAATGTGTGTCTATAGATACCCCCCCCCCAATGTGTGTCTATAGATACCCCCCCCCCAATGTGTGTCTATAGATACCCCCCCAATGTGTGTCTATAGATACCCCCCCCCAATGTGTGTCTATAATACCCCCCCCCCAATGTGTGTCTATAGATACCCCCCCCCCCAATGTGTGTCTATAGATAACCCCCCAATGTGTGTCTATAGATACCCCCCCCCCAATGTGTGTCTATAGATACCCCCCAATGTGTGTCTATAGATACCCCCCCAATGTGTGTCTATAGATACCACCCCCAATGTGTGTCTATAATAACCCCCCCCAATGTGTGTCTATAGATACCCCCCCCCCAATGTGTGTCTATAGATACCCCCCCCCCCCCAATGTGTGTCTATAGATACCCCCCCCCAATGTGTGTCTATAGATACCCCCCCCCATGTGTGTCTATAGATACCCCCCCCCCCAATGTGTGTCTATAGATACCCCCCCCCCCAATGTGTGTCTATAGATACCCCCCCCCCCAATGTGTGTCTATAGATACCCCCCCCCCAATGTGTGTCTATAGATACCCCCCCCCAATGTGTTCTATAGATACCCCCCCCCCCAATGTGTGTCTATAGATACCCCCCCCCCCCCAATGTGTGTCTATAGATACCCCCCCCCCCCAATGTGTGTCTATAGATACCCCCCCCCCAATGTGTGTCTATAGATACCCCCCCCCCCCCAATGTTGTTCTATAGATACCCCCCCCCCATGTGTGTCTATAGATACCCCCCCCCCCCCCCCCAATGTGTGTCTATAGATACCCCCCCCCCCCAATGTGTGTCTATAGATACCCCCCCCCCCCCAATGTGTGTCTATACCCCCCCCCAATGTGTGTCTATATACCCCCCCCCCCCAATGTGTGTCTATAGATACCCCCCCCCCCCAATGTGTGTCTATAGATACCCCCCCCCCCCCCCCAATGTGTGTCTATAGATACCCCCCCCCCCCCCCAATGTGTGTCTATAGATACCCCCCCCCCCCAATGTGTGTCTATAGATACCCCCCCCCCCCCCAATGTGTGTCTATAGATACCCCCCCCCCCCCCCCAATGTGTGTCTATAGATACCCCCCCCCCCCAATGTGTGTCTATAGATACCCCCCCCCCCAATGTGTGTCTATAGATACCCCCCCCCCAATGTGTGTCTATAGATACCCCCCCCCCCCCAATGTGTGTCTATAGATACCCCCCCCCCCAATGTATGTCTATAGATACCCCCCCACCCCCCCCCCAATGTGTGTCTATAGATACCCCCCCCATGTGTGTCTATAGATACACCCCCCCCCCCCAATGTGTGTCTATAGATACCCCCCCCCCCAATGTGTGTCTATAGATACCCCCCCCCCCCCAATGTATGTCTATAGATACCCCCCCCCCACCCCCCCCCCCATGTGTGTCTATAGATACACCCCCCCCCCCATGTGTGTCTATAGATACCCCCCCCCCCCAATGTGTGTCTATATATCTCACACGTCTGTCATCATCTCCTGGGTGACAGGTGACCCCTCCCCCTCCCCGGCAGGTTGCAGTGATTATTGTTCATGTGAGGATGCTGTATACAGTATATATCTGACACGTCTGTCATCATCATCTCCTGGGTGCCGCCCCCCCCCCCCTCCTCCTCTCAAATATATACACAGTATGTGACAAAAGTAAGTACACCCCTCCGTGACAACACTGAAGAAATTACACTTTAGCCCACACCCACAAACCGACATACGCCCTCCCCCGACGTAGCTCACACACCCCGGTGTAACGTGGGCGCACTTTTCCTCTGGACGCATGTTGCTGCTCCCATTGATAAGACATTCAAACATGCAAATGAGGGTAATGCAGCGATTCACGAAAGTGCGTGCGCCCGACACATTCTGCGCAAGTTGTACGTCCGGTGTAAAGTTATTCCCCATAGATGAGGCGCAACCCGGCAACAGACATGCAAAGGTCTGCCCCAGAGAACACGGGCCGGCGTATCGGGCGTACGTTATGTTCACGGCGTACCTGGTGATCCGGCGTAGCTTAGGCAGTTGTGCCGGCGTGGTTGTGAGCATGCGCAGGAGGGTGCAGTGCATGCGTCTACGTCACGACGACATCACAGCGCATGCGCAGTTTGTGATACTGCACCACGCTCGGACCATCATTTGCATGGGGTCACGCCCACTTCCACCTACGCCGGCCAGCGCCTTCAAAACCTACGCCACACCGACGCAGCGTTGGGAGCAATAGCTTGGTGAATGCCGTGCTCGCCGCGCCGCGCCGCGCCGGCATGGCGTACGGCGTTTGCACTAATGTGCCCCCAACTCTCTGTGAATCCGGGGCTTTGTATCTCCAATGTTGTGTAGTGAGTGTACATGGGGGGAGGGGTGTACACGGGGGAGGGGTCTTTGTATCTCCAGAGTTGTGTAGTGAGTGTACATGGGGGGGGGGGTCTTGTGTAGTGAGTGTACATGGGGGGGGGGTCTTGTGTAGTGAGTGTACATGGAGGGGGGGGGGGGTCTTGTGTAGTGAGTGTACATGGAGGGGGGGGGGTCTTGTGTAGTGAGTGTACATGGAGGGGGGGGGGTCTTGTGTAGTGAGTGTACATGGAGGGGGGGGGGTCTTGTGTAGTGAGTGTACAGCTTGTGTAACAAATCACTCAACACACAGCCATTCATAAAAGTCAGGACACCCCTCAATATATAATGTTTGGGGTAGGGTGACCAGACATCCCCAGTTTTAGGGGACAGTCCCCTGATTGAGGACACTGTCCCCGGACCAAGTCTGTCCCCGGTTTTGTCCCCAGATTGGATTTAATAGGGGGCGGGGGCAATTTCAAAGAAAGTCAGTGCAGAATTAAAATTAAAAAAATTGAATTAAACCCCCCCCCCCCCCCCTCCGCAGTGCCTACTAGCATAGGGGGGGTTGTATTTTTCTCCATTTTCTGTACCCCTTTCTGATGATCATGTGCTGGTCGGAGCGGAGGGAATATTTCTTCAGTTTCAGGTGCCCATTCAGCTTCACTCACATGTTCTCCTTGCCTTCCCTGGGGGAGTGATCTTCCTCCGCTCCCCATCCAGTAGGAGCCGGGGCCCGAAGAGTAAGACTTGAAAGGCTGTGAGGTGGGCGGCGGGCAGAGTCGCTGATTGTCACCATTACTAAAGAAAAAATATGTCCCCGGATTTTATTTAAAAAATCTGGTCACCTTAGTTTGGGGGTCCAAGTCATTTTCTAGCAAGAAAATAATCAACAATTTCGACCTTTTTATTTATTTTTTTAACAACAAATCTCAAAAAAAGGTGGATAATGACCATTACCTAACTAGTCACTGGGGGATCTGCTGTTTCCGCCTCTGTCCTCCTCCTCTGTTCCCCTCTTCCCCCGCCCGCCTCCTCTGTCCCCTCTGTCCCCCCTTCCCTCCTCCCCCCTCCTCCTCTGTTCCCCTCTTCCCCCCTCCCCTCTGTTCCCCTCCCCCCCTCCTCTGTTCCCCTCTGTCCCCCCTCCTCCTCTGTTCCCCTCTGTCCCCCCCTCCTCTGTTCCCCTCTGTCCCCCCTCCTCCTCTGTCCCCCTCCTCTGTCCCCTCTGTCCCCCCCCTCCTCTGTCCCCCTCTGTCCCCCCTCCTCCTCTGTCCCCTCTGTCCCCCCCCCCTCCTCTGTCCCCCCTCCCCTCTGTTCCCCTCTCCCCCCTCCCCTCTGTCCCCCCCCCTCCTCTTTCCCCTCTGTCCCCCCCCTCCTCCTCTGTCCCCCCTCCCCTCTGTCCCCCCCCTCCTCTGTTCCCCTCTGTCCCCCCCCCTCCTCTGTTCCCCTCTGTCCCCCCCCTCCTCTGTTCCCCTCTGTCCCCCCTCCTCCTCTGTTCCCCTCCCCCCCCCTCCTCTGTTCCCCTCTGTGTCCCCCCTCCTCTGTTCCCCTCTGTCCCCCCTCCCTGTTCCCCCTCTGTTCCCCTCTGTTCCCTCTTCCCCCTCCCCCTCCCCCCCCCCTCCTTGTTCCCCTCTGTCCTGTTCCCCCTCCCCCCCCCTCTGTTCCCCTCTGTCCCCCCCCCTCCCTGTTCCCCTCTGTCCCCCCCTCCTCTCCCCCTCTGTCCCCCCACCTCCTCTGTTCCCCTCTCTCCTCCTGTTCCCCCTGTGTTCCCCTCTGTCCCCTCCTCTCCTCTGTCCCCCTCCTCCTCTGTTCCCCTTCTCCCCCCCCTCCTCTGTTCCCCTCCTCCCCTCCTCTGTTCCCCTCTCTCCCCCCCCCCCCTCCTCCTCTGTTCCCCTCTCCCCCCCTCCCTGTTCCCCTCTGTCCCCCCTCCTCCTCTGTTCCCCTCTGTCCCCCCTCCTCCTCTGTTCCCCTCTGTCCCCCCCCTCCTCTGTTCCCCTCTTCCTCCCTCCTCCTCTGTTCCCCTCTCTCCCCCCCCTCCTCCTCTGTTCCCCTCTCTTCCCCCCCCCCTCCTCTGTTCCCCTCTGTCTCTATCCCCCTCTCTCCCCCCTCCTCCTCTGTTCCCCTCTCTCCTCCTCCTCTGTTCCCCTCCCCCCCCTCCTCCTCTGTTCCCCTCTCTCCCCTCCTCCTCTGTCCCCCCCTCCTCCTCTGTTCCCCTCTCTCCCCCCCCTCCCCTCTGTTCCCCCTCCCCCCTCCTCTGTTCCCCTCTGTCCCCCCTCCTCCTCTGTTCCCCTCTGTCCCCCCCCTCCCCCTCTGTCCTCCCTCCTCCTCTGTTCCCCCTCTCCCCCCCTCTCCTCTGTTCCCCTCTCTCCCCCCCTCCTCCTCTGTTCCTCCTCTGTCCCCCCTCCTCCTCTATTCCCCTCTCTCCCCCCTCCTCCTCTGTTCCCCTCTCCCCCCCTCCTCCTCTGTTCCCCTCTCTCCCCCCCCCCTCCTCTGTTCCCTCTGTCCCCCCTCCGTCTCTATTCCCCTCTCTCCCCCCTCCTCCTCTGTTCCCCTCTGTCCCCCTCCTCCTCTGTTCCCCTCTTCCCCCCCTCCTCCTCTGTTCCCCTCTGTCCCCCCCCCTCCTCTGTTCCCCTCTGTCCCCCCCCTCCTCTGTTCCCCTCTGTCCCCCCCCCTCCTCTGTTCCCCTCTGTCCTCCCCCCCCTCCTCTGTTCCCCTCTGTGTCCCCCCCTCCTCTGTTCCCCTCTGTCCCCCCCCCTCCTCTGTTCCCCTCTGTCCCCCCTCCTCCTCTGTTCCCCTCTCTCCCCCCCTCCTCCTCTGTTCCCCTCTCTCTCCCCCCCTCCTCCTCTGTTCCCCTCCTCCCCCCTCCTCCTCTGTTCCCCTCTCCCCCCTCCTCTGTTCCCCTCTGCCCCCCCCCTCCTCTGTTCCCCTCTGTCCCCCCTCCTCCTCTGTTCCCCTCTGTCCCCCCCCCTCCTCTGTTCCCCTCTGTCCTCCCTCCTCCTCTGTTCCCCTCTCTCCCCCCCTCCTCCTCTGTTCCTCCTCTGTTCCCCTCTCTCCCCCCCCCCCCTCCTCTGTTCCCCTCTGTCCCCCCTCCGTCTCTATTCCCCTCTCTCCCCCCCTCCTCCTCTGTTCCCCTCTCTCCCCCCCCTCCTCCTCTGTTCCCCTCTCTCCCCCCCTCCTCCTCTGTTCCCCTCTCTCCCCCCTCCTCCTCTGTTCCCCTCTCTCCCCCCCTCCTCCTCTGTTCCCCTCTCTCCCCCCCTCCTCCTCTGTTCCCCTCTCTCCCCCCCCTCCTCCTCTGTTCCCCTCTCCCCTCCTCCTCTGTTCCCCTCTGTCCCCCCCCCCTCCTCCTCTGTTCCCCTCTGTCCCCCCCCTCCTCTGTTCCCCTCTGTCCTCCCTCCTCCTCTGTTCCCCCTCTCTCCCCCCCTCCTCCTCTGTTCCTCCTCTGTTCCCCTCTCTCCCCCCCCCTCCTCCTCTGTTCCCCTCTGTCCCCCCTCCGTCTCTATTCCCCTCTCTCCCCCCTCCTCCTCTGTTCCCCTCTCTCTCCCCCCTCCTCCTCTGTTCCCCTCTCTCCCCCCCCCCTCCTCTGTTCCCCTCTGTCCCCCCCTCCGTCTCTATTCCCCTCTCTCCCCCCTCCTCCTCTGTTCCCCTCTCTCCCCCCCTCCTCCTCTGTTCCCCTCTCTCCCCCCCTCCTCCTCTGTTCCCCTCTCTCCCCCCCTCCTCCTCTGTTCCCCTTTCTCACCTCCCTTCCACCTCTGTTCCCCTTTCTCACCTCCCTTCCACCTCTGTTCCCCTTTCTCACCTCCCTTCCACCTCTGTTCCCCTTTCTCACCTCCCTTCCACCTCTGTTCCCCTTTCTCACCTCCCTTCCTCCTCCTGTCCCCCTCTCACCTCCCTTCCTCCTCCTGTCCCCCTCTCACCTCCCTTCCTCCTCCTGTCCCCCTCTCACCTCCCTTCCTCCTCCTGTCCCCCTCTCACCTCCCTTCCTCCTCCTGTCCCCCTCTCACCCCCCTTCCTCCTCCTGGTATCCCACCTATCTTCATATCCCGACATCTGCACCCACCTATCTTCATATCCCGACATCTGCACCCACCTATCTTCATATCCCGACATCTGTACCCACCTATCTTCATATCCCGACATCTGTACCCACCTATCTTCATATCCCGACATCTGTACCCACCTATCTTCATATCCCGACATCTGTACCCACCTATCTTCATATCCCGACATCTGTACCCACCTATCTTCATATCCCGACATCTGTACCCACCTATCTTCATATCCCGACATCTGTACCCACCTATCTTCATATCTTGACATCTGTACCCACCTATCTTCATATCCCGACATCTGTACCCACCTATCTTCATGCATGAGTGTGTGACTGTGGGGGGACATTAGAGGGTAAGCTCCTGTGGTGCAGAGACTGGGGGGGGTCTCTTTCTCTGGGTAGGACGTGTGAGGTGGAGCGCGGTCTCTCCTTGTCGGTGTCTCGCGGTGCCGTCTCCTCCGGTCCCCGGGATGGCGTGCTGTCTGAAGGACGAGTTGATAATTGTGTGACACTTTTTTGGGGGGACATTAGAGTGTAGGTTCCTGTGGTGCAGAGACTGATGTGTGACACTTTTGGGAGGTCTCTTTCTCTGGGTAGGACGTGTGAGGTGGAGCGCGGTCTCTCCGTGTCGGTGGATCCGGTGTCTCGCGGTGCCGTCTCCTCCGACCTCGGGATGGCGTGCTGTCTGAAGGACGAGTTGATAATTGTGTGACACTTTTGGGGGGTCTCTTTCTCTGGGTAGGACGTGTGAGGTGGAGCGCGGTCTCTCCTTGTCGGTGTCTCGCAGTGCCGTCTCCTCCGGTCCCCGGGATGGCGTGCTGTCTGAAGGACGAGTTGATAATTGTGTGACACTTTTGGGTGGACGTTGGAGTGTAGGTTCCTGTGGTGCAGAGACGGATGTGTGTCACTTTTGGGGGTCTCTTTCTCTGGGTAGGATGTGTGAGGTGGAGCGTGGTCTCTCCTTGTCGGTGTCTCGCGGTGCCGTCTCCTCCGGTCCCCGGGATGGCGTGCTGTCTGAAGGACGAGTTGATAATTGTGTGACACTTTTTGGGGGGTCTCTTTCTCTGGGTAGGACGTGTGAGGTGGAGTGCGGTCTCTCCTTGTCGGTGGATCCGGTGTCTTGCGGTGCCGTCTCCTCCGCTCTCCGGGATGGCGTGCTGTCTGAAGGACGAGTTGCTGTGCTCCATCTGTCTCAGCATCTATCAGGACCCGGTGAGCTTCGGCTGTGAACATTATTTCTGCCGTAAATGTATCACGGAGCATTGGAGCCGCCAGAAGCACGGGGGTCCCCTGGACTGTCCAGAGTGCCGGAGGTCCTTCGCAGAGCCCACCTTGTCCCCCAGCCTGAAGCTCTCCAATATTGTGGAAAGGTATTCGGCCTTCCCCCTGGACGCCATCCTCAGCGCCCAGCGCAGCTCCTTCCCCTGCAAGGACCACGACAAGGTGAAGCTCTTCTGCCTGACCGACCGAGCCGTGGTCTGCTTCTTTTGTGACGAGCCCTCGCTGCACGAGCAACACCAGGTCACCAACGTGGACGAGGCCTTCGAGGAACTGCAGGTGAGTGCCTGGGTCATGGCGGGCTGGGGGATGGTCATGGTTCATGGTGGGCTGGTGGATGGTCATGGTGGGCTGGTGGATGGTCATGGTGGGCTGGTGGATGGTCATGGTGGGCTGGTGGATGGTCATGGTGGGCTGGTGGATGGTCATGGTGGGCTGGGGGATGGTCATGGTGGGCTGGGGGATGGTCATGGTGGGCTGAGGGATGGTCATGGTGGGCTGGGGGATGGTCATGGCGGGCTGGGGGATGAGTATAGTGGGCTGGGGGATGAGTATAGTGGGCTGGGGGATGAGTATAGTGGGCTGGGGGATGGTCATGGCGGGCTGGGGATGGTCATGGCTGTCTGGGGGATGGTCATGGCGGTCTGGGGGATGGTCATGGCGGTCTGGGGGATGGTCATGGCGGTCTGGGGGATGGTCATGGCGGTCTGGGGGATGGTCATGGCGGTCTGGGGGATGGTCATGGCGGTCTGGGGGATGGTCATGGCGGTCTGGGGGATGGTCATGGCGGTCTGGGGGATGGTCATGGCGGGCTGAGGGATGGTCATGGCGGGCTGGGGGATGGTCATGGCGGGCTGGGGGATGGTCATGGCGGGCTGAGGGATGGGCATGGTGGGCTGGAGGATGGTCATGGTGGGCTGAGGAATCTGTATGGCGGGCTGAGGAATCTGTATGGCGGGCTGAGTGATGAGCAATGGCAGCAGATAAGCATCTCACAAGACAGGTTCCCTTTAATCGATGATAAAATAAGATTTGTGGCCCTTCCATCCTCTGTAGACGGTTCCTGGACCCTCCAGTGATGGAGAAGATCTCCACCCACCGGTGGGCGGGTATGTGTCTCTATAGAAGTGTACTGACATCACAAGTCCTGAGGGGGGCGCCGTTTCCTCCCGGTGTGAACACAACTAATCCTCTGCAATGCAGTTTGCGTGTCGGGGGCGGTGGGGGGGGGGGGAATTAATAGAGGACTCAGAACCTGGCAGCCAATCGGCTTCTATCTTTAGCTTCTTCCTCACCTCACCTCACCTGCCCCCTTGGACACTGGCCGACATTGTACTCAGGATGATGGTATCCACCTAACCTCATGGGCCACGGGGCACCCCCCTCTCCCCGTGTGGTAGGACCCCTTAGAGGGGGACCTACATTGTACTCAGGATGATGGTATCCACCTAACCTCATGGGCCACGGGGCACCCCCCTCTCCCCGTGTGGTAGGACCCCTTAGAGGGGGGCAGACATTGTACTCAGGATGATGGTATCCGCCTCCCCTCTTGGGCCCTGGGGCACCCCCCTCCCCCTGTGTGGTAGGACCCCTTAGAGGGGGGCAGACATTGTACTCAGGATGATGGTATCCGCCTCCCCTCGTGGGCCCTGGGGCACCCCCCTCCCCCTGTGTGGTAGGACCCCTTAGAGGGGGGCAGACATTGTACTCAGGATGATGGTATCTCTGTTGTCTCTCTCCAGCGAGAACTGAAGGAGCAGCTCCAGGCGTTGCAGGAGAGCGCCAAGGGCCACACCGAGGCCCTCCAACTACTGAAGCGTCAGCTGGCCGAGACCAAGGTGAGAATCCAATGGAAGAGTTCTCTGTATTCCCGGCCCGTCCTGCGCCCCCCGCGGGTGTGAAGCGGCACCCAGGCAGATAGCGTTTTTTAGAAGGAAAGCCATCCTGGAGAATCTCCATGGTGATCATGTGTACCTCCTGGGGGCCCCTAAATCCAAGATGCCAGATCCAAGTCCCCCGGGCCAGGATTGGCCCTCTCTGGCCCCCTTAGAATCTCCTTGTTCATAAAATATAAAGAGGTGACTTCCTGCCCCGCCTAACCCCTCCCCCACCCCTCTGATGATTGGCCAGTAAGTCAGACCAAATGACACCCCGCGGTGCCCACTATGTGAGGCCATTTCCTGCTCGTTCCTTCGTAGTCCCGCCCATCCGTATTCTATGATCCCTCCTTCCAGTCCTTGCACTGCAGTGCTCTGTGCTGGCAGAGCTGAGTAACAGCCACACCCCTCACACAGGTTTGTAATGCAGAGTAAGAGAGGGGGCGTGGCTAAGCAGGCCTCTTACTGCATTCTGGTTACCGACTTCACAATCCTATTCAGCCCCCCTCCCCCGCAGAGCCGCTGTTACAGGAAAATGAAGGCCGGACTATGAAGATGGAGGCTGTCAGTATGAGGTGACAGGTTCTCTTTGTGTCACTCACCCTGTGCTTTCTCCCCCGCCTAGTCCTCTGCCAAGAGCCTGCGCGCCACCATCAGCGAGGCCTTCGAGCACCTCCACCGACTGCTGCGAGAGCGCCAGAAGGCCATGCTGGAGGAGCTGGAGTCCGACACGGCTCGCACCCTGACCGACATCGAGCACAAGGTCCAACGCTACAGCCAGCAAGTGCGCAAGGTGCAGGAGGGGGTGCAGATCCTGCAGGAGCGCCTGGCGGAGGGTGACAAACACAACTTCCTGGCGGGAATCTCATCGCTGTCTGAGAGGTACCTGTATGTGTGGGGGGGAGGGGGGCAGTAACCCATAGCAACCAGACAAAAATCGTGTCATTGTTATGATGGCTTCAGGTGTGCAGATTCAACCACAGACCGCCGACCGCCCCCCCCCCCCCACAGAGCGCCCACCACAGAGCACCCGCCGCCCACTACAGAGCGCCCACCACAGAGCGCCCACCGCCGACCACAGACCGCCGCCACCCACCACAGAGCACCCACTGCCCACCACGTACCGCCCACCACAGACCACCCACCACGTACCGCCCACCACAGACCACCGCCACCCACCACAGAGCACCCACCGCCCACCACAGACCGCCCACCACAGACCACCTACCTCAGATCACCCACCACAGATCAGATCGCCCACCATAGACCACAGAGCGCCCACTATAGACCACCCACCATACACCAGAGCGCCCACCACAGAGCGCCCACCACAGACCACCCAACCACAGATCAGATCGCCCACCATAGACCATAGAGCGCCCACTATAGACCATCCACCATAGACCAGAGCGCCCACCACAGATCAGACCTCCCATCACCCACCACAGACCGCCCACCACCCACCGCCCACCACAGACCACCCACCACAGATCAGACCACCCACCAATGATCAGACCACCCACCACAGACCACCCACCAAATACTACCCACCACAGATCAGACCACCGATCACCCACCATAGATCATCGATCGCCCACCACAGATCACACTTTGTATTTATTGACCCCGTTCCTCTCCTTTCTCCTCCCTCTCCAGGTTAAAGGGGAAGATCCACGAGACCAACCTGACCTACGAAGACTTCCCCACCTCCAAGTACATGGGGCCCCTGCAGTACACCATCTGGAAGTCGCTCTTCCAGGACATCCACCCGGGTAATAAGACCTTCCCTTCCTTCTCTCCGATTGGGCGAGCATTGTGGGAGGGACTATTCCCTCCCACAATGCTCGCCCATCGTGTGATCGCTAATTTCATTCATAACAGCGGTTGCGTTTCCTATTAAGTGATGCACTGATTGGCCCACAGCTATCACATAGTACCAATCACAGCACCCTGTACCATGTGATTAGCTGTAGCCAATCGCAGATCAATAGTAATCAGAATTTAAATCACAATCAAAGCGTGAAAAAAAGTAGTACAGCGTTGCTATGGTGACACTGATAAAAGCATTAATAAAAAAGTAAAAATAAACTTACTTGCATTATTTTATTTTTTAATTAAAGAAATAATTATTTAAAAAAAAAATTGGCAAATTTGGTAATTTTTATAACAGAATGTGGCTTTATTTTTATTGTTTTCATTTATATAAAAAATTAACCCCCAGTGATGATCAAGTACCATAAATACAATAAATTGTTTGGGTGTAGAGTTGCGTGAACGCTTCTCCCCCTCTACCCCAGGGGACAGTCCAGACCCCTCCCCCCCCAGGGGACAGTCCAGACCCCTCCCCCCCCCCCAGGGGACAGTCCAGACCCCTCCCCCCCCCAGGGGACAGTCCAGACCCCTCCCCCCCCGGGACAGTCCAGACCCCTCCCCCCCCCCAGGGGACAGTCCAGGTTCTGTACAGACGTGTGAACTCGGGAAACATTCGGTCCCTCTAATCCGGAGGACAGGTGACGGCAGATTTGTGGCCGGGGTGGTTTTTCCACTCGCTGTCGCCAGGTGTGTCTGATTTCTGTCAGGAGAAAGTTTGGGTGTAACAGGTGTGTAGGGCAGAGGAGGCTCCTGCCTAGGGCAGAATCACAGTGGGGCTGACAGGTGACACATTCCTGTTTATACAGATCACTGAGGGAGGCACAGATCTGCCCTTCAGACACATGAATCTTCCTCCACAATGAGCTGCTCTGTCCGCAGTGCCTGAAGATGTGGGGGTTGTGCCCGTCCTTGCCTCTCGTCGGGGGTTTGTGCCCGTCCTTGCCTCTCGTCGGGGGTTTGTGCCCGTCCTTGCCTCTCGCCGGGGGTTTGTGCCCGTCCTTGCCTCTCGCCGGGGGGTTTGTGCCCGTCCTTGCCTCTCGCCGGGGGGTTTGTGCCCGTCCTTGCCTCTCGCCGGGGTTTGTGCCCGTCCTTGCCTCTCGCCGGGGGGTTTGTGCCCGTCCTTGCCTCTCGCCGGGGGGTTTGTGCCCGGCCTTGCCTCTCGCCGGGGGGTTTGTGCCCGTCCTTGCCTCTCGCCGGGGGGTTTGTGCCCGTCCTTGCCTCTCGCCGGGGGGTTTGTGCCCGTCCTTGCCTCTCGCCGGGGGGTTTGTGCCCGTCCTTGCCTCTCGCCGGGGGGTTTGTGCCTGTCCTTGCCTCTCGCCGACCTGTCCTTGCCTCTCGCTTGGGGGTCCTGCCCGTCCTTGCCTCCTCAAGGGGGGGGTCCTGCCCATCCTTGCCTCCTCAAGGGGGGGGGGTCCTGCCCGTCCTTGCCTCCTCAAGGGGGGGGTCCTGCCCGTCCTTGCCTCCTCAAGGGGGGGGGTCCTGCCCGTCCTTGCCTCCTCAAGGGGGGGGGGTCCTGGCCGTTCTTGCCTCTTGCCGGGGGTCGTGGCCGTTCTTGCCTCTTGCCGGGGGCCTTGGCCGTTCTTGCCTCCTCAAGGGGGGGGTCCTGCCCGTCCTTGCCTCTTGCCGGGGGTCGTGGCCGTTCTTGCCTCCTCAAGGGGGGGGTCCTGCCCGTCCTTGCCTCCTCAAGGGGGGGGGGTCCTGCCCGTCCTTGCCTCTTGCCGGGGGTCGTGGCCGTTCTTGCCGGGGGCCTTGGCCGTCCTTGCCTCCTCAAGGGGGGGGTCCTGCCCGTCCTTGCCTCCTCAAGGGGGGGGGGGGTCCTGCCCGTCCTTGCCTCTTGCCGGGGGTCGTGGCCGTTCTTGCCTCCCACCGGGGTGTCGTGCTGCACTGGGAATGTGGTGCCGGGTCACGTACAATTAGGGGAGTCTGTGTGGTTCAGGGTTCAGTATTTCTTCTTCCATGGACTCCGGTACTTGGCCCTCATTGTAATGTTTATGGCAGTGCAGGGACTCGGCCCACATTGATATCTGTAGGACGGGAGCGGGTGAAGAGAAATCCCGGCAGTGACTGGAAGGGAGGAAATGTCTCCCCAGAGTCCCGACCAGGAAATCCTCTGAAGAGAACAAAAGAAACAGCACAAAAAAATGTTTCCTGCCTGAATCCTGTCCATGGCATTCACCTCCCCCCTCTGTCCTTGTACCGGGATTCACAGCTCATTCACCTCCCCCCTCTGTCCTTGTACCGGGATTCACAGCTCATTCACCTCCCCCCTCTGTCCTTGTACCGGGATTCACAGCTCATTCACCTCCCCCCCTGTCCTTGTACCGGGATTCACAGCTCATTCACCTCCCCCTCTGTCCTTGTACCGGGATTCACAGCTCATTCACCTCCCCCCCTGTCCTTGTACCGGGATTCACAGCTCATTCACCTCCCCCTCTGTCCTTTGTACCGGGATTCACAGCTCATTCACCTCCCCCTCTGTCCTTGTACCGGGATTCACAGCTCATTCACCTCCCCCTCTGTCCTTGTACCGGGATTCACAGCTCATTCACCTCCCCCTCTGTCCTTGTACTGGGATTCACAGCTCGTTCATCTCCCCCTCTGTCCTTGTACCAAGATTCACAGCTCATTCATCTCCCCCCTTTGTGCTTGTACCAAGATTCACAGCTCATTCACATCCCTCTCTGTCCTTGTACCGGGATTCACAGCTCATTCACCTCCCCCTCTGTCCTTGTACCAGAATTCACAGCTCATTCACCTCCCTCTCTGTCCTTGTACCGGGATTCACAGCTCATTCACCTCCCCCTCTGTCCTTGTACCGGGATTCACAGCTCATTCACCTCCCCCTCTGTCCTTGTACCGGGATTCACAGCTCATTCACCTCCTCCTCTGTCCTTGTACCGGGATTCACAGCTCATTCACCTCCCTCTCTGTCCATGTACCTGAATTCACAGCTCATTCACCTCCTCCTCTGTCCTTGTAGCGGGATTCACAGCTCATTCACCTCCTCCTCTGTCCTTGTAGCGGGACTCACAGCTCATTCACCTCCTCCTCTGTCCTTGTACCGGGATTCACAGCTCATTCACCTCCTCCTCTGTCCTTGTAGCGGGACTCACAGCTCATTCACCTCCTCCTCTGTCCTTGTAGCGGGACTCACAGCTCATTCACCTCCTCCTCTGTCCTTGTACCGGGACTCACAGCTCATTCACCTCCTCCTCTGTCCTTGTAGCGGGACTCACAGCTCATTCACCTCCTCCTCTGTCCTTGTAGCGGGACTCACAGCTCATACACCTCCTCCTCTGTCCTTGTAGCGGGATTCACAGCTCATTCACCTCCTCCTCTGTCCTTGTAGCGGGACTCACAGCTCATTCACCTCCTCCTCTGTCCTTGTAGCGGGACTCACAGCTCATACACCTCCTCCTCTGTCCTTGTAGCGGGACTCACAGCTCATTCACCTCCTCCTCTGTCCTTGTAGCGGGACTCACAGCTCATTCACCTCCTCCTCTGTCCTTGTAGCGGGACTCACAGCTCATTCACCTCCTCCTCTGTCCTTGTAGCGGGATTCACAGCTCATTCACCTCCTCCTCTGTCCTTGTAGCGGGACTCACAGCTCATTCACCTCCTCCTCTGTCCTTGTACCGGGATTCACGTCTCATTCACCTCCTTTCCCCAGTAGTGGAATTCACAGCTCATTCACCTCCCCCCCCCCCCGTAGTGGGATTCACAGCTCATTCACCTCCTCCTCTGTCCTTGTAGCGGGATTCACAACTCATTCACCTCCCCCCATAGTGGGATTCACAGCTCATTCACCCCCCCCCCCCATAGTGGGATTCACGGCTCACACATCTTTTGATCTTCTCGTTCTCAGTGCCGGCGGCGTTGACGTTGGACCCGGTGACCGCCCACCAGCGCCTGATCCTCTCGGATGACTGTACGATCGTGGCGTACGGTAACTTGCACCCTCAGCCTCTCCAGGACTCTCCGAAGCGCTTTGACGTGGAGGTATCGGTGTTGGGCTCGCAGGTCTTCGATGGAGGCGTCCATTACTGGGAGGTGGTCGTCTCCGACAAGACGCAGTGGATGATTGGACTGGCCCACGAAGCCGTGAGCCGCAAGGGAAGCATTCAGATCCAGCCCGGGAAAGGCTTCTACTGCATCGTGATGCATGATGGGAACCGCTACAGCGCCTGCACAGAGCCCTGGACCCGGCTCAACGTCAAGAGCAAGTTAGAGAAGGTCGGCGTCTATCTGGACTATGATAAAGGTCTCCTCATCTTCTACAACGCCGACGACATGTCCTGGCTCTACACCTTCCGCGAGAAATTCCCCGGAAGACTATGTTCATATTTCAGCCCCGGGCAGAGCCACGCCAACGGCAAGAATGTACAACCGCTACGCATCAACACGGTGCGAATATAGCGATGTGTGCCCCCCCAGCCCCCACCATGCTGCTGCCTGTCCAGGTGGAGGGAGGGGCCCCATATTTAGATGGAAATAAAATGTCTCCTTCCTCCACTGAGGGACACAGGAATTCAGACCAGTCGAGTGACACCGCTGCCCGCAGGAGGTGAAGACCTTCGAAAAAGTCGCAAACCAGCCCCCTTGTATCCCATTCTCCACCCCGCTGGGTTTGGGTGCCGTCTTTCAGTCAGAAATTTTGGGGCCCCTTGCACAGCTTTAGGCCCGGGGAACCCCCCCCCACCCTGACCACCAACATTTTCTAGGGCCTACCGACTGGCCGTACCACCAAATCTGCTCACTGACATGTCATACCAAGTCCCACTCCTCCTCCTTCCCATGTCCTCTTCCTCCTCCTTCAGTCCCATATCATGTCCTCCTCTTACAATCTCCTCTCCTCCATCCCATGTCATCGTCGTTGTTATTTCCTTCTCCATCCCATGTCTTCGTCTTTTCCTCCTCCATCCCATGTCGTCACAGTCGTCTTCTCCTCCCCCATCCCATGTCGTCTTCTCCTTCTCCATCCCATGTCTTCGTCTTTTCCTCCTCCATCCCATGTCGTCACAGTTGTCTTCTCCTCCTCCATCCCATGTCGTCTTCTCCTTCTCCATCCCATGTCTTCGTCTTTTCCTCCTCCATCCCATGTCGTCTTTTCCTTCTCCATCCCATGTCTTCGTCTTTTCCTCCTCTATCCCATGTCTTCGTCTTTTCCTCCTCCATCCCATGTCGTCTTTTCCTTCTCCATCCCATGTCTTCGTCTTTTCCTCCTCTATCCCATGTCTTCGTCTTTTCCTCCTCCATCCCATGTCGTCACAGTCTTCTTCTCCTCCTCCATCCCATGTCGTCTTTTCCTTCTCCATCCCATGTCGTCTTCTCCTTCTCCATCCCATGTCGTCTTCTCCTTCTCCATCCCATGTCGTTGTCTCCATCTCCTCCTGACCCCTCCATTGGACTGCTCTTGGACAATCCCGACTGTTTCTGAATTCCTGTGCCTGTCAATGGACGATGGAGATCGTAAGATGTTTGTACTTACCTGAAAATCTTTTTCTTGAAGCGTCCCACCCTTCTATGGTTTTTGGTGGCCCCGTGTACTGCTCACAAAACTTGAGGCACGCCGGGCACAGGAGGTGTTATGCCGGGGCTGGCTTACAATTTTACTGTTTGCTGGTGTCCTGTAAGCGGTAGTATAACCCAACTGTGGATGAATTCCTGTGTCCCTCAATGGATTTCAAGAAAAAGATTTCGGGGTAGGTTCAAAAAAATATATCTTTATTTAGCCTATAATATAAGAGGACCAATGAAAGTATCGCAGGCGTGGATCAGTGCAGGGAGGCCCGCCCCTTCAGGACTGATTCCTACAATGTAAAAGGACCAATGAAAGTATCGCAGGCGTGGATCAGAGCAGGGAGGCCCGCCCCTTTCAGGACTGATTTCTATAATATAAAAGGACCAATGAGAGTATCGCAGGCGTGGATCAGTGCAGAGAGGCCCCGCCCCTTCAGGACTGACTCCTACAATATAAAAGGACCAATGAAAGTATCACAGGTGCAGAGAGACCCCGCCCCTTCAGGACTGACTCCTACAATATAAAAGGACCAATGAAAGTATCGCAGGCGTGGATCAGTGCAGGGAGGCCCCCCCCTTCAGGACTGACTCCGCCCCATATAACAGAATGAATGGACGCTCGAGTCGGGAACATTTGGTGGATCCCAATTCGGAGTCTGGAATGTCGGTCTACATGACCATGTGGGAGATGTCTCCCCATATAATTAGAAGGATGGGAGTCGTAGTCTCATGATCAGAAATAGACGAACTGTTCAGAGCAGAGGATTCTGGGAAGACGTCTTTTATATGGCCGATTCCTGGATCTGATCTCTGACTGTGGAGGTCTTATGGTAAAAAAAGGGCTAATTTTCTGCCTGCGGGAGGTGATCAGATAACGTACCAAACCCACCACACAACCAATGAGAGGCGGCTGTGTAAGGACCGGCCCAAACAAAAAGTCTATTTGGTTTTGGATGGAGGGAAGGAGTTGTGTTGCTGTCTGTGCCCCCAGGGAGGAGAGGTTGTTGTCCCCGCACCTCTGTTTTGGACAGAATGGGGCACAAAAAAAAACTCCAATAAGGTCACAGACAGAAATCTTATTTCTCTCTCCCATGCTATCCAAAATTTAAAGCTTAACACCACCGAAAAAAAACAAGGCATAGCCCTTTAAAAGCTTAATAAATGTGTTTGCTGCAATACTTACATTCAATCCTGAGCTGCTCCCCACAGTATCACCTTTCTGCCACTAGATGTCCTCAGTTTTCAGGGTTGAACGACATCCAGCGTCATCCAACCAAAGAGTTCTGAGGTTGTCATGGACCGCCAACCTAACTGTGATTGGACAGTGAAAGGAGAAGCAGCAGAGTGATGAGGTCATCTCTCTGCTCTCACAG
Organism: Rana kukunoris; assembly: GCA_029574335.1. NCBI lineage: Eukaryota > Metazoa > Chordata > Amphibia > Anura > Ranidae > Rana > Rana kukunoris. The sequence goes on along the minus strand of JAJQKJ010002853.1, from coordinate 152,150 downwards.
GTTCAGCTTTAAAAACAATTGGCTATCATTGGGCTTTAACCACCATGTGCTGCTAACAAGGAAACAAACAGAGTGGTTAAGTCAGGAGCAAGAGATCGCCCTTCATGTGACGCTCCGCCTACAACCGAACGATCGTGGTGAGATCTCCCCCACAGCCTCCTCCGTGTCCCCGTATAACAATTCTATATATTCTCCTCACCGGACATCCAACTGATCGACCATCGAAACCCAAAACTGAGTCCAGTTGTGTCTGGAGTGAAGTGAGGGCGAAGAATCGTTGCACTTGGAGGACCTCCATCCAGACAAACCAAGCAAGTCTACAAATGTCCCCCTTTAGCTTTTTCCTTCCTTGTGACGCCCCCGAGAGCTCTACAAGGATTCTCCGAATGAACCCCAATCAACAACCCCCCCCCCCCCCCCAATGGCCAGAGCTTCACCATTGCTTGGTGGTAAGTACTTTGCCTGAGAGATCGGCACATTCAGGAAGGAGGACATCTCGGCAATTTGATGGCCTCCATTTTTCTTTTTTTTTTATCTGCTTTCACTTCATTCCACCCAAAATCTGATTCTTCTCTTGTGTATTGGGGGGGGGGGGGGGACTAAACTCTTCTCTGTGATTGGTTACCTCAACTCTGATCTGGTTAGTAGTAGGTGGTCACTTCCAGCTGGACGTCTTCTGGAATGTTCAAGACATTTTGTAAATTCTCCAAGGCACTTCTTCAGTTCTGAGGGACGGGACGGGAAGATCCCCGAATATTTATACCCACCCAGGTAGACACCTTCATCCAATTACCATGGAACGTGTCATGGCAGACGTTGTTTGTCCAAGAGCAGGTGGAGGTGTGAAAGTTGTGCTCCCACCTTGTTCTAGTTACGTCATCACATCCATGGCATCAGAAGGTCTGCAGAGGTGTTATTCCTTCCATTCACAGGACTGAGGTTTGAATTGTCAAATCTCAAGGGTAGATGAGATAAATGTGGAAGATGGTTGGTGTTAGAAGCCCAACCCCCGATCAATGTTAGCTGTGTCAGTTTGACATAGATATCCTTGTGAAACAGTTTTCCTCCCTGTCTATATGTGCACCTCAATGCCCTGTCTTGCCACAGTCCAAGAGACTATAAGCATTTCGACCTGTAGAACTTGTCCTCCTATGTTGGTCTTGAGCTGTGGAATTTGTCCTACTAGGTTGAGTCTTAACCTTTAGAATTTGTCGTCCTAGGTTGGGTCTTGACCTATAGAATTTGCCCTTCTATGTTGGGTCTTGACCTGTTGAATTTGCCCTCCTAGGTTGGGTCTTGATCTGTAGAATTTGCCCTTCTATGTTGGGTCTTGACCTGTTGAATTTGCCCTCCTAGGTTGGGTCTTGATCTGTAGAACTTGTCCTCCTATGTTGGTCTTGAGCTGTGGAATTCGTCCTACTAGGTTGAGTCTTAACCTTTAGAATTTGTCGTCCTAGGTTGGGTCTGGACCTGTTGAATTTGCCCTCCTAGGTTGGGTCTTGACCTGTAGAACTTGTCCTCCTAGGTTGGGTCTTGACCTGTAGAACTTGTCCTCCTAGGTTGGGTCTTGACCTGTTGAATTTGCCCTCCTAGGTTGGGTCTTGACCTGTAGAACTTGTCCTCCTAGGTTGGGTCTTGACCTGTAGAACTTGTCCTCCTAGGTTGGGTCTTGACCTGTAGAACTTGTCCTCCTAGGTTGGGTCTTGACCTGTAGAACTTGTCCTCCTAGGTTGGGTCTTGACCTGTAGAATTTGCCCTCCATTGTTCTCCTGTGTTGGACCTTTTGTTTCATGAGAGGTTGCCTTACCTCCCCACCGTACAGGTCTTTGTATTCCTCACAACATTACATGTACCAAGTTCCTTCCCTTGTGTTTGGCTGGGGGGTCTGAAGAAGTGGCTTGGAGAAGCTACACAATATCTTCACCAAGACAGAACAAGTCCCACTGGAAGTGACCAACTGCTACTAGATACACCATGACTGAGATCCATGAGAAGCTTTACAGACTTACCTCTGAGCATGGTGAAATGTTCATCCCAATGTAGAGGGTGGGGTTGGCCCCCATGTTCTCCTACACCTCACGGATTTGCAGTTGTTTTGATGTAATAAAGGTGCAAATGCTGATAATTACCCGGATAATGTGGAAACTGTTACAGCACTGCTGAGAAATGTCACAATAAACTGTGAAAAGGTTGCCTGGTTGTCCCTTTATTGCAGGATAATAGTTGTACGTTCTTTGGAGATCGGCAGCGTTGCTCTTATTGATGGCAGAAAGACATTCTTTCCCCATCGGATGTAACTGTGCCACTGACGCATTTTACCCAATGAGCAGAAAAACGTCCTATGAATGTCTGTCTGATCTTGTCCGATCTTAGTTGGGGTAGGCGGTACACTTTGGGGGGGGGGGGGGGGGGGTCAGCTATGCCTCGTGACCATTGACCTCTGGGAACCTGCCTTCTGACCTCTGGGGGAGGTCCCTATTCCTGAGTCCTAGCCTTATTCTTCAAGGGTAAACCCCAACCTTAACCCTAAACCCCCTAACCCTAAGTGCATCTCCACTTAGCGACTCTCCCAACCCTAAAACACCTACCTTTCCCAGATCTCGCTCGGTTTGTCGGAAAATCAACCCTAACCCTGAATTCTAACCCTAACTGACCTTTAACCTTTCCCAGATCCCGCTCGGTTTGTCAGGAAAAGGATAAAAAATAAATAAAAATTGGGCTCGCTCCCCCCCATAGAAACTCGAAGGACGGACCACAATTGTGGTTCAACAAAAGAAAACCCCAATAGAGTGCGGCTCGTGCTTTTGAACAGGAGATGGTTGTATCGCACCTATAAGTCCCCTTTGTCTCAGGGACAGCTTCTCAGTGGCTAAAAACCAGCCCAGTAATAGCGAGAGATGCCCCCGTTTTCCAACACCAACAGGGGGCACTGCTGAGGTTCAGGAGTGTGATGAGGAAACTTGCAGGAGGGTGGCTGTGTGTTACCACCCAGAGCTGCAACATTTACAGACCAAACCATACAGCCAATAACAAGTACCTAAAGTGGACCTGTCATCACAGTATTTGACTGAGAGCAGCAGGAGCCTATGGGGTCGCACTGCCCTCTGGGTCTCCCATGAGATTGGGAAGAGGGGAGAGCGGTGCTGCAGACGGGACACAATAATGAAGGGTTTCGGTTTTTATTGGACTGTCGCTGGATGTTGTGATATAGAATCATGAAGAACGAGGAGTTCTGAGATTCTACCAAATTATGATCATAAATACGCAGATATAGATTTATCAGAGTCGTGTCCCCGGGACGGCGGAGAAGAACCGGCACTCAGAGGGGCGGACGGGTTCCAGGTCTGGACTCGCTCGGAATCTTGTTTCCCTGCCGGGTGAATGTTTAGTCTCATTGTTGGTGGATTAGTGTTCCTGGCACAGTGAGTAAGAGAACCAGAAAGTGTTGGGTTGTATAAAAGAGTTTAATAAAAGTACAACAAAAATAAATCAGCAATCACTCCACCGACATAAAAACAACTAAAAGCACAGTGACGGGAGGGGACGGGGGGCTGGGAGTGATGCGCTTCATGTCTGGTCATCCATGGTGGGGGAGCTGGGATGAGAGTGCACCATGTCTGGTCATAAATGCTGGAGGTAATGGGATGGGAGTTAAAGGGCACCACGTCTGGTCATCCATAGTGAAGGATCTGGGGGTTAAAGGGCACCACGTCTGGTCATTCATGGTGAAGGATCAGGGGTTGAGGGGGAACCACGTCTGGTCATCCATAGTGGAGGATCGGGGGGTTGAAGGGCACCACGTCTGGTCATCCATAGTGGAGGATCTGGGGGTTGAAGGGCACCACGTCTAGTCATCCATAGTGGAGGATCTGGGGGTTGAAGGGCACCACGTCTGGTCATCCATGGTGGAGGATCTGGGGGTTGAGGGGGAACCACGTCTAGTCATCCATAGTGGAGGATCGGGGGGTTGAAGGGCACCACGTCTGGTCATCCATAGTAAAGGATCAGGGGTTGAGGGGGCACCACGTCTGGTCATCCATAGTGGAGGATCTGGGGGTTGAAGGGCACCACGTCTGGTCATCCATGGTGGAGGATCTGGGGGTTGAGGGGGAACCACGTCTAGTCATCCATAGTGGAGGATCGGGGGGTTGAAGGGCACCACGTCTGGTCATCCATAGTAAAGGATCAGGGGTTGAGGGGGAACCACGTCTAGTCATCCATAGTGGAGGATCTGGGGGTTGAAGGGCACCACGTCTGGTCATCCATAGTGGAGGATCTGGGGGTTGAAGGGCACCACGTCTAGTCATCCATAGTGGAGGATCTGGGGGTTGAAGGGCACCACGTCTGGTCATCCATGGTGGAGGATCTGGGGGTTGAGGGGGAACCACGTCTAGTCATCCATAGTGGAGGATCGGGGGTTGAGGGGGAACCACGTCTAGTCATCCATAGTGGAGGATCGGGGGTTGAGGGGGAACCACGTCTGGTCATCCATGGTGGAGGAGTTGGGATGGGAGCGCACCACGCCTGGTCATCTTTGTTCTCTATTTCCCGGACGCCTGCATCTGTTTACAGAACGCTTCGAACTGCTGTTGCTCCAACTCCGTCATCACCTTGTTCAGGGCGTAGATCTGAAATAAAGAGAACCTGTTATCTCCACAGCCTCAGGTTGTGCCATCTGATCAGCGTCGTGCCGCACAAGTACATGCAATCAGACATAAAGCGGAGGTTATTAGAAGGGATATGTGTGAGATGGAGTTCAGGGTGGGAGAGGAAGATTATCTGCAGTGCACAGCTGACTTCCTGCCTGACTTCTTGCGAGTCCCCCTCCCCCGGCCTGTTTGGAGATAGCAGAGTACGGAGGTTGGCACCTACACATACATTGGAGAATATTTATAACTCACAATTCTGAACATTTTACTATTTGGAAGAGAAGTGAATTGGCGCCCTGCGGCGGTCCTATAAAACGTCTGGCGAGGAGAAGATCTTGGCTTCTACCTTAGAGAAGATCTCATGTCACAGTTTGAGGCCCGGCAGCCATCATCTTCTCCACCACATCCTGCTGAATACAAGACGAGGGACGAGTGCCAAGTGAACCACAATGTGGGCGTAGCGCAGCCTCACCCATCCCCCCCCTGGCATGAATTGTGATCCTCGTGTCTGACGGAAGGGGCTCACCGCACCAACAAATGTTCTGCTGTAAGAACTCAGCGAGAGACTTTCATCTCCACACCCAACGCCAAAATTCCGCACCCCGGCCAGCGCCGGGCATGGCAGAACGGATCCACCAATGATGAGGATGCCTCCTCCCCCGCTCCCATAAGGGAAGTCCTGCAAGATGAACACACTCCGCAGCAACCAATCAGATCTTTTCACTCTCCCATTAGCACAGTGAAGTGAAATCTGGGCTGTGATTGGCTGCTGCAGACCAGTTCTCCAGGTTGGCCTAGGATGATGGAGCTCCAGGGTCCGGAGTATAGGAGGTCCACACTGCAGGAAAGAACAATATCAACCCGAACTCCACCGATCCGCAATACTTCCACAACTTTATTAGGGTCAAGTGGACAGAGACACTCCCCACACTGACTGACGCATTTCACCTCTTTGTGGGTTGCTCAATATTCTGTAGGATTGGGCCCCACTAGAGGGCGAAACACGTCAAATGAAGAACGTCTGTGGAGTGTCTCTGTCCAGTTGCTGTTAATAAAGTTTTGGCAGCAGTACAGATCTATGGAGTTTGTTCTTTCCTACTGACCTATGGAAAGTAATGGGCCGCGGAAATCTTTTTACAACTGAGATTGGTTCTGTGAGGCTGCCCAGAAACTGGAGTATGGGGGGAGGGGATGGGAACTGGCATGATTATGGATGGAAGAGTACCGAGGTACCAGGGTGGAGAGCACCCAGTCAGTATATGGGATAGGGGGTGATGGGGTGAATCCATGGAGGGAAAGTTGGGGTGATGAGGTTGGAGCTGATGCCATTGGAATGATATGGGAGGGGTGATTTGGTCCGGGTGGTAAAGTATTGGGGGGTAGGTGATCTAGTTGGGGTACTGGTTGGAGTCATGCGGAGGGGGTGCTTCACTTGGGGTACTATTGTTGATGAACTGCTTTGGTTGGGGTGTTGGGGTATATTTGGGGTGATATGGTTGCAGATGGCTGGGGTAAGCAATATGATGCAATGTGGTTGGAGTACTATGGGGGGGTTACTGTAGTTGGAGTACTATGAGGGGGTGATCGGGGGGGGGGGGGTGTACTGTATTTCAAGTTCTATGGAGGGGGTGGTGTAGTACTAAGGGGGGGGGGTTATGTAGTTGGAGTACAGTGGAGGGGGTGATCTGGGTGAAGTACTGGGGGGGTGTACTGTAGTTGGAGTACTATGAAGGGGCGGAGGGGGTGATCTGGGTGGAGTACTGGGGGGGGTGTACTGTAGTTGGAGTACTATGAAGGGGTGGAGGGGGTGATCTGGGATCTGGGTGGAGTACTGGGGGAGGGGGGTACTGTAGTTCAAGTACTATGAAGGGGCGGAGTATATAAGATCAGCCAGAAAAACGAGACGGGTGAGAAGGTGGGAGAGGGGCGGGTATTTTTCTGCCCCTGGGGGGGAATAGTTTGGAGGATTCCCACACCCAGATCTGGTTAGCAGGGCGTCTCCGGAATACAATGCATGTATGCAGCATGTGTCATGTGCCCCTGGGGGGGGGGGGGGGTATACATTATATATACACACAACTGCAATTGTCGCACTCCGGGGTAACATTGGCCGCACACAACACGGCCGGAGTCTATTTATACTGCACACTGCATCTATTTATAATGCTGAGCAGAGCAGAAGGGGGGGTTGTGACAGTTTGTTGTCATGGCACCCGGTAATAAGATCACACCTGTTGCTCATAGCAACCTGGTATTACAACTGCAGGGTTCTTTACAGTCGGGGGAGAGAAAGGGGTTCTGTACAGTCGGAGGGGGGTTCTGTACAGTCAGAGGGGGGTTCTGTACAGTCAGAGGGGGGTTCTGTACAGTCGGAGGGGGGTTCTGTACAGTCAGAGGGGGGTTCTGTACAGTCAGAGGGGGGTTCTGTACAGTCGGAGGGGGGTTCTGTACAGTCGGAGGGGGGTTCTGTACAGTCGGAGGGGGGCTCTGTACAGTCGGAGGGTGGTGAGGGGGGTTCTGTACAGTCGGAGGGGGGTTCTGTACAGTCGGAGGGGGGGAGAGAGGGGTCCTGTACAGTTGGAGGGGGAGAGAGGGGGTTCTGTGCAGTTGTAGGGGGAGAGGGGGGTCCTGTACAGTTGGAGGGGGAGAGAGGGGGTTCTCTACAGTCGGAGGGGGGTTCTGTACAGTTGGAGGGGGAGAGAAGGGGTTCTCTACAGTCGGAGGGGGGGAGAGGGGGGTTCTGTACAGTCGGAGGGGGGAGAGGGGGGTTCTGTACAGTCGGAGGGGGGAGAGGGAGGTTCTGTACAGTCGGAGGGGGGAGAGGGGGGTTCTGTACAGTCGGAGGGGGGAGAGGGAGGTTCTGTACAGTTGGAGGGGGGAGAGGGGGGCTCTGTACAGTCGGAGGGGGGGAGAGGGGGGTTCTGTACAGTTGTAGGGGGGAGAGGGGGTTCTGGACAGTCGGAGGGGGGGAGAGAGGGGTCCTGTACAGTTGAAGGAGGAGAGAGGGGGTTCTTTACAGTCGGAGGGGGGTTCTGTACAATCGGAGGGGGGAGAGGGGGGTTCTGTACAGTCGGAGGGGGGGAGAGGGGTTCTTATGTAAGAGGGAGGGGTTCTGTAGAGTTGGAGGGGGGAGAGGGGGGTTCTGTACAGTCAGAGGGGGGAGAGGGGCTTCTCTACAGTCGGAGGGGGGGGGAGAGGGGTGCTGTACAGTCGGAGGGGGGTTCTGTACAGTCAGAGGGGGGTTCTGTACAGTTGGAAGGGGGAGAGGGGGGTTCTGTACAGTTGGAAGGGGGATTGGGGGGTTCTGTACAGTCGGAGGGGGTTTCTCCACAGTTGGAAGAGGGAGAGGGGGGCTCTGTACAGTCGGAGGGGGGAGAGAGGGGTTTTGTACAGTCGGAGGGGGGTTCTGTACAGTCGGAGGGGGGAGAGAGGGGTCCTGTACAGTTGGAGGGGGAGAGAGGGGGTTCTGTGCAGTTGGAGGGGGAGAGAGGGGGTTCTCTACAGTCGGAGGGGGGAGAGGGGGGTTCTGTACAGTTGGAGGGGGAGAGAGGGGGTTATGTACAGTCGGAGGGGGGGTTCTGTGCAGTCGGAGGGGGGAGAGGGGGTTCTCTACAGTCGGAGGGGGGAGATGTGGGTTCTGTACAGTCAGAGGGGGGAGAGGGGGGTTCTATACAGTTGGAAGGGGGAGAGGGGGGTTCTGTACAGTCGGAGGGGGGTTCTGTGCAGTCAGAGGGGGGTTCTGTGCAGTCAGAGGGGGGAGAGGGGGGATTCTGTACAGTCGGAGGGGGGTTCTCTACAGTCGGAGGGGGGAGAGGGGGGTTCTGTACAGTCGGAGGGGGGAGAGGGGGGGGTTCTGTACAGTTGGAGGGGGGAGAGAGGGGTTCTGTACAGTTGCAAGGGGGAGAGGGGGGTTCTGTACAGTCGGAGGGGGGAGAGGGGGGTTCTGTACAGTCAGAGGGGGGGAGAGGGGGGTTCTGTATAGTCGGAGGGGGGAGAGGGGGGTTCTCTACAGTCGGAGAGGGGGGTTCTGTACAGTCGGAGGGGGAGAGGGGGGGGGTTCTGTACAGTCGGAGGGGGGAGAGAGGGGGGTTCTCTACAGTCGGAGGGGGGGAGAGAGGGGTGCTGTACAGTCGGAGGGGGTTCTGTGCAGTCGGAGGGGGGAGAGGGGGGTTCTGTGCAGTCGGAGGGGTTCTGTACAGTCGGAGGGGGACGCAGATCACCACCCCAGGAAGAAGTGGGAGGCGGCCTCTGACCACCTTTTCTATGTATTGTGTGATTGCCAACAAAGAGTTAATCTTCCAGCAGAATGCGGCCCTCCTGCGGGGGGGGATCAGGCGGTGGGACCGGTTCGGCGGCTCGCAGTCTCTGGATGGGGGGGGGGGAGCGCAGAAACCCCCCTCACATAATAAGAAGAAGGAGGAATAGAAACATTGTAGCGGTGGGTGGGATGAGCAGAGCAATGGTGGGTGCAGAGGAGGGGGCGGTGTACAGCTGATGCAGAGCAGGGAGGGAGGGGGAGGGAAGGGATTCTCCCTCTGGCTGGGGGCTGGGCGGGTCACACATTTTGGAAGGAATGTTTTGGGAAGACGCTCCTATTGGCTGCCCTCCCTCCATGTGTCAGGGTGGAGCTCAGCTCTGACTCAACAGTTCTGTTTTCCTCCCCAGTGAGGCTGAGGAGACCGAGACCCGCTCTGCAACCAGCCTGGTCCCTCTGCACAGGACCCCCACAGCCTGGTCCCTGCTCCTCTGCACAGGACCCCCACAGCCTGGTCCCTGCTCCTCTGCACAGGACCCCCACAGCCTGGTCCCTCTGCACAGGACCCCCACAGCCTGCTCCTCTGCAAAGGACCCCCACAGCCTGGTCCCTGCTCCTCTGCACAGGACCCCCACAGCCTGGTCCCTGCTCCTCTGCACAGGACCCCCACAGCCTGGTCCCTGCTCCTCTGCACAGGACCCCCACAGCCTGGTCCCTGCACATCAGAGAAGATGTTTTTGCTGAACAGTTTGAAATCCGGAGGAGGAGGAGGAGGTGGAGGAGGATTTGGTAATGTCCTACAAGGGGCCATCAGTGGCCTGTCGGGTTCAGGTGGAGGTGGAGGAGCTGGAGGTGTTGGAAACCTTCTACAAGGAGCCATCAGTGGCCTGGCAGGATCTGGTCAAGGCAGAAGCGCCGGAGGTGGTGGCGGCGGTGGCGGTGGAGGCGGCGGCATTGGCGGTAACATCCTAGGAACCCTCAGTGGTCTGGCAGGTTCTGGGCAAGGAGGAGGTGCCGGCCAGTTCCTAAAGGGGGCCATTAACACTCTAAGTGGCGGGGGCGGACAGGGTGGAGGAGCCGGGCAGCTCTTTGCCGGAGCCCCCGGAGGAGGCGGCGGTGCCGGAGGGAACATCCTCGGTGGAATTCTTGGACTTATCGGCAACGCCATTGCAAACTACAGGCCGGAGCCTCCCCCTCCCCCGTCCGCCAACGTTTACCAACAAGAAGCCACCGAGAACGACGAGCAGCGGCAGTTCCGCCGCCTCTTCCGGCAGCTGGCCGGCGAGGACATGGAGGTGGACCCCGCGGAACTCCAGAACGTCCTGAACAAGGTGGTGGCCAAGCACCAGGACCTGAAGACCGACGGCTTCAGCATCGACACGTGCCGCAGCATGGTGGCCGTCATGGACAGCGACAGCACCGGCAAGCTGGGCTTCGAGGAGTTCAAGTATCTCTGGAACAACATCAAGAAGTGGCAATGCATCTACAAGCAGTTCGACACGGAGAAGACCGGCTACATCTCCGCCGCGTCCATGCCGGCCGCCGTCCAGGCCGCCGGCTTCCAGCTCAACGAGCAACTTCACCAGCTGCTGGTCCGCCGCTACGCCGACGACAAGGGCAACGTCAACTTTGACAGCTTCATCAGCAGCCTGGTCCGCATGGACTGCATGTTCCGGGCCTTCCAAGCCCTGGACCGCGAGGGCAGCGGCCAGATCCAGGTCCGGCTCCCCGATTGGCTGAAGATGACCATCTACTCGTAAGGAGCCCGCGGAGGTATAGTGTGGGGCCCCTGTGGAGGGATCAGCTTGGTCAGGGGCCCCTGGTATTGCCCCCCCCCCCCCAATCTCTTTGTTATTACCCCCCCAATAAAGGCAGAATGTAGAAAGATGAACGGACTCTGCAATTTATTCTTTATGGGCACCGCAACCCCCGGGGGCCACCATTAACCCCTGCAGTGCTGAGGGTCCCCCCCCCCCCCGAGCTGTGCGCTCTGGTAGAGTTACATGTATGACTCACACCGCGGGCATCTCAGGAACGGCACCCCGCCCCTCCCCCACCCCTACCCTCAGCACCGGAGGAGGGGGAAGAAAGGGTTACTGTCAGACATGACTACAGATCCCGTCTGGTTGCTATGGGTTACTGCACCCAACATGGTGCTTGCTGTCTACTTAAAGGGTCCCTGTCACCTGGAAGTCCAGTCTGGGGTATCAGGGGGAGGGGAGAGCCGGGACCCCCCCATAATTCCACTCCCCACCAATATGCCACCCCCCAATGCAAAGTGAACGAGGCAGGGGCAGTGTATTGGGGGATGGGGGGATTATCATTCTAGAATACATTGGTGATATCTGGATACACCCGGGGGGGGGGGGGGGGGGGGAGGGGGTTCAGTCAGGTTGTTCCTCCTACAATATCACACAATACAGGGACAGGTCCCCTTTAAGTAACGATCCATGGCGAGGAGTGCAGTGAGCAAAGAATAATCCTTTCTGATTGGTTGGTGACGGCACTGTTCAGACTTTGATTTGTGTTGTCACCTTCCTGTCCTTGGTGACCCCCCCCCCATTCCTCTCACTTCCTGTCCTGGTGACCCCCCCCATTCCTCTCACTTCATGTCCTTGGTGACCCCCGTATTCCTCTCACTTCCTGTCCTGGTGACCCCCGTATTCCTCTCACTTCCTGTCCTTGGTGACCCCCCCCCCCATTCCTCTCACTTCCTGTCCTTGGTGACCCCCCCCCCCCATTCCTCTCACTTCCTGTCCTGGTGACCCCCCCCATTCCTCTCACTTCATGTCCTTGGTGACCCCCGTATTCCTCTCACTTCCTGTCCTGGTGACCCCCGTATTCCTCTCACTTCCTGTCCTGGTGACCCCCCCCCCCCCATTCCTCTCACTTCCTGTCCTTGGTGACCCCCGTATTCCTCACTTCCTGTCCTGGTGACCCCCCCATTCCTCTCACTTCCTGTCCTTGGTGACCCCCGTATTCCTCACTTCCTGTCCTTGGTGACCCCCGTATTCCTCTCACTTCCTGTCCTGGTGACCCCTCCATTCCTCTCACTTTCTGTCCTGGTGACCCCTCCATTCCTCTCACTTTCTGTCCTGGTGACCCCCCCATTCCTCTCACTTCCTGTCCTTGGTGACCCCCCCATTCCTCTCACTTCCTGTCCTTGGTGACCCCCCCATTCCTCTCACTTCCTGTCCTTGGTGACCCCCCCATTCCTCTCACTTCCTGTCCTTGGTGACCCCCCCATTCCTCTCACTTCCTGTCCTTGGTGACCCCCCCATTCCTCTCACTTCCTGTCCTTGGTGACCCCCCCATTCCTCTCACTTCCTGTCCTGTTGATCAGAGGAATTATCTGCGGTAATCGATCCTCACATGTGGCGGTGACCCCACCAATAACACTTCCTGTCCCTGTGTGGAGGAGCCCAGAAGAGGAATGTGATTGGAGGAGAGATTGTGCGGATCACAATGGAGGAAACAAAGTCTTAGGGCCAGATTCTCGTAGAATCGGCGGCGGCGTAGCGTAAGCCATTTACACTACGCCGCCGCCGCAACTTACTGGAGCAAGTGCCGTATTCTCCACGCACTAAATGGCCCGGCGTATCCCCGCGTAATTCAAAGGGGGCGTCGTATTTAAATCCCCCCCCGCGCGCCGATCGAACTGCGCATGTAAAAATATCCCAGTGCGCATGCTCCAACTCACGTCGGAAAACGTCAATGAAGCCGACGTGAGCGCCATATACGCAATGCGCTATTCGCGAACGGAAAAAGACCACGCTGTCCCGACGGCCATACCTAACACGGCGGACCGACGTAAACCTACCCCTCATATATAGCAGGGGTAGGTAGGTAGATAACGATGTAAACGGCGGCGAGGCGGCGCAAAAAAGTTCGGGAATCGGCGTATCGGCTCATTTGCATTAGCAGCCGGCGGAACATTACATTTAAGATCCGACGGTGTAAGTGACTCGCGCCAGACGCTGCTTAGCGTAAATCCGGCGTATCGAATTACACCCATGTGTCTATAGAAACTCCGCCTCCATTCTTCTCAGAATCTGACCCTTCATTTGCAGTCAGGATACTCAAAGTACTCTCCGATACCGATCACCAATACCGATCACCAATCACCAATACCGATCACCAATACCGATCACTGATTACCGATCACTGATTACCGATCACTGATTACCGATCACTGATCCCGATCACCAATACCGATCACTGATTACCGATCACTGATCCCGATCACCAATACCGATCACTGATTACCGATCACTGATACCGATCACTGATCCCGATCACCAATACCGATCACTGATTACTGATCACTGATCCCGATCACCAATACCGATCACTGATTACCGATCACTGATACCGATCACTGATCCCGATCACCAATACCGATCACTGATTACCGATCACTGATTACCGATCACTGATTACCGATCACTGATTACCGATCACCGATACCGATCACTGATTACTGATCACTGATCCCGATCACCAATACCGATCACTGATTACCGATCACTGATACCGATCACTGATCCCGATCACCAATACCGATCACTGATTACCGATCACTGATTACCGATCACTGATTACCGATCACTGATCCCGATCACCAATACCGATCACTGATTACCGATCACTGATACCGATCACTGATCCCGATCACCAATACCGATCACCAATACCGATCACTGATCCCGATCACTGATACCGATCACTGATCCCGATCAGTATGTATTTATTTTTTACAATTCTTTCTTTTTATAAGGGGGGGGGGGGGGGGGGGGGTCAGTGTGTATTATTTTTATTTGATTATCAGCCCTGTTGGGGGTCTTTGGTGAGATATCGGAGGGGGGAGGGGATCTTCATAGACTCCTGATATCTCCCCCTTTGATACAGAGGAGACCGAGGACACAGATCCCCCCCCCCCCGTCCCTTCCTCCGCTGCACTGATAATGATTGGAGAGAAGAGACAGCGGCTCCTCCCCCTCCCCCTCCATACACTGAGACATCACAGGAGGTTACAATGTTTACATTATGTGAATGGACACAGTCAGCGATGGGCGGGGCGTGACAGGCGATGGGCGGGGCGTGACGGGCGATGGGCGGGGTGTGACGGGCGATGGGCGGGGTGTGACAGGAGATGGGCGGGATGTGACAGGAGATGGGCGGGGTGTGACGGGCGATGGGCAGAGTGTGACGGGAGATGGGCAGAGTGTGACGGGAGATGGGCGGGGTGTGACAGGAGATGGGCGGGGTGTGACAGGCGATGGGCGGGGTGTGACAGGCGATGGGCGGGGTGTGACAGGCGATGAGCGGGGTGTGACAGGCGATGGGCGTGGTGTGACAGGCGATGGGCGTGGTGTGACAGGAGATGGGCGGGGTGTGACAGGAGATGGGCGGAATGTGACAGGAGATGGGCGGGGTGTGACGGGCGATGGGCGGGGTGTGACAGGAGATGGACGGAGTGTGACAGGAGATGGGCGGGGTGTGACAGGCGATGGGCGGAGTGTGACAAGCAATGGGCGGGGTGCGACATGCGTTGGGCGGGGTGTGACAGGAGATGGGCGGGGTGCGACAGGAGATGGGCGGGGTGCGACAGGAGATGGGCGGAATGTGACAGGAGATGGGCGGGGTGTGACAAGCGTTGGGCGGGGTGCGACATGCGTTGGGCGGGGTGCGACAGGAGATGGGCGGGGTGCGACAGGAGATGGGCGGGGTGCGACAGGCGATGGGTGGGGTGCGATGGGCGACGGGAAGATAGCGGACAGGGCGGGGATCTGGGTGTAGGAAGATGGCGGACAGGGAGGAGATCTGGGTGTAGGAAGATGGCGGACAGGGAGGAGATCTGGGTGTAGTAAGATGGCGGACGGGGGCAGAGATCTGGGTGTAGGAAGATGGCGGAGTGGGCGGAGATCTGGGTGTAGGAAGATGGCGGAGTGGGCGGAGATCTGGGTGGGGTGCGACAGGCGATGGGTGGGGTGCGATGGGCGACGGGAAGATAGCGGACAGGGCCGGGGATCTGGGTGTAGGAAGATGGCGGACAGGGAGGAGATCTGGGTGTAGGAAGATGGCGGACAGGGAGGAGATCTGGGTGTAGGAAGATGGCGGACAGGGAGGAGATCTGGGTGTAGGAAGATGGCGGACGGGGAGGTGATCTGGGTGTAGGAAGATGGCGGACAGGGCGGAGATCTGGGTGTAGGAAGATGGCGGACAGGGAGGTGATCTGGGTGTAGGAAGATGGCGGAGTGGGCGGAGATCTGGGTGTAGGAAGATGGCGGACAGGGAGGTCATCTGGGTGTAGGAAGATGGCGGAGTGGGCGGAGATCTGGGTGTAGGAAGATGGCGGACAGGGAGGTGATCTGGGTGTAGGAAGATGGCGGAGTGGGCGGAGATCTGGGTGTAGGAAGATGCCGGAGTGGGCGGAGATCTGGGTGTAGGAAGATGGCGGACAGGGAGGAGAAATGGGTGTAGGAAGATGGCGGACAGGGAGGAGATCTGGGTGTAGGAAGATGGCGGAGTGGGCGGAGATCTGGGTGTAGGAAGATGGCGGACAGGGAGGAGATCTGGGTGTAGGAAGATGGCGGAGTTGGCGGAGATCTGGGTGTAGGAAGATGGCGGAGTGGGCGGAGATCTGGGTGTAGGAAGATGGCGGACAGGGAGGAGATCTGGGTGTAGGAAGATGGCGGAGTGGGCGGAGATCTGGGTGTAGGAAGATGGCGGAGTGGGCGGAGATCTGGGTGTAGGAAGATGGCGGACAGGGCGGAGATCTGGGTGTAGGAAGATGGCGGAGTGGGCGGAGATCTGGGTGTAGGAAGATGGCGGAGTGGGCGGAGATCTGGGTGTAGGAAGATGGCGGAGTGGGCGGAGATCTGGGTGTAGGAAGATGGCGGACAGGGAGGAGATCTGGGTGTAGGAAGATGGCGGACAGGGAGGAGATCTGGGTGTAGGAAGATGGCGGACAGGGAGGAGATCTGGGTGTAGGAAGATGGCGGAGTTGGCGGAGATCTGGGTGTAGGAAGATGGCGGAGTGGGCGGAGATCTGGGTGTAGGAAGATGGCGGACAGGGAGGAGATCTGGGTGTAGGAAGATGGCGGAGTGGGCGGAGATCTGGGTGTAGGAAGATGGCGGACAGGTAGGAGATCTGGGTGTAGGAAGATGGCGGACAGGTAGGAGATCTGGGTGTAGGAAGATGGCGGACGGGGGGAGATCTGGGTGTAGGAAGATGGCGGAGTGGGCGGAGATCTGGGTGTAGGAAGATGGCGGAGATCTGGGTGTAGGAAGATGGCGGACAGGGAGGAGATCTGGGTGTAGAAAGATGGCGGACGGGGAGGAGATCTGGGTGTAGGAAGATGGCGGACGGGGAGGAGATCTGGGTGTAGGAAGATGGCGGACGGGGAGGAGATCTGGGTGTAGAAAGATGGCGGACAGGGAGGAGATCTGGGTGTAGGAAGATGGCGGACGGGGGGAGATCTGGGTGTAGGAAGATGGCGGACAGGGAGGAGATCTGGGTGTAGAAAGATGGCGGACGGGGAGGAGATCTGGGTGTAGGAAGATGGCGGACGGGGAGGAGATCTGGGTGTAGGAAGATGGCGGACGATGGGGGATATCTGGGTGTAGGAAGATGGCGGACGGGGGAGGAGATCTGGGTGTAGGAAGATGGCGGACGGGGAGGAGATCTGGGTGTAGGAAGATGGCGGACGGGGAGGAGATCTGGGTGTAGGAAGATGGCGGACGGGGGGAGATCTGGGTGTAGGAAGATGGCGGACTGGGAGGAGATCTGGGTGTAGAAAGATGGCGGACAGGGAGGAGATCTGGGTGTAGGAAGATGGCGGACGGGGGGGAGGAGATCTGGGTGTAGGAAGATGGCGGACGGGGAGGAGATCTGGGTGTAGGAAGATGGCGGACGGGGAGGAGATCTGGGTGTAGAAAGATGGCGGACAGGGAGGAGATCTGGGTGTAGAAAGATGGCGGAGTGGGCGGAGATCTGGGTGTAGGAAGATGGCGGACAGGGAGGAGATCTGGGTGTAGGAAGATGGCGGACGGGGAGGAGATCTGGGTGTAGGAAGATGGCGGACGGGGGGGATCTGGGTGTAGGAAGATGGCGGACGAGGAGGAGATCTGGGTGTAGAAAGATGGCGGATGGGGAGGAGATCTGGGTGTAGGAAGATGGCGGACGGGGGAGGAGATCTGGGTGTAGGAAGATGGCGGACGGGGGGGAGATCTGGGTGTAGGAATATGGCGGACGGGGGGAGGAGATCTGGGTGTAGGAAGATGGCGGACGGGGGAGGAGATCTGGGTGTAGAAAGATGGCGGATGGGGAGGAGATCTGGGTGTAGGAAGATGGCGGACGGGGGGGGAGGAGATCTGGGTGTAGGAAGATGGCGGACGGGGGGAGATCTGGGTGTAGGAAGATGGCGGACGGGGGAGGAGATCTGGGTGTAGGAAGATGGCGGATGGGGAGGAGATCTGGGTGTAGGAAGATGGCGGACGGGGGAGGAGATCTGGGTGTAGGAAGATGGTGGAGTGGGAGGAGATCTGGGTGTAGAAAGATGGCGGACAGGGAGGAGATCTGGGTGTAGGAAGATGGCAGATGGGGAGGAGATCTGGGTGTAGGAAGATGGTGGACAGGGAGGAGATCTGGGTGTAGGAAGATGGCGGACAGGGAGGAGATCTGGGTGTAGAAAGATGGCGGACGGGGGGAGATCTGGGTGTAGGAAGATGGCGGACGGGGGAGGAGATCTGGGTGTAGGAAGATGGCGGACGGGGGGAGATCTGGGTGTAGGAAGATGGCGGACGGGGGAGGAGATCTGGGTGTAGGAAGATGGCGGATGGGGAGGAGATCTGGGTGTAGGAAGATGGCGGACGGGGGAGGAGATCTGGGTGTAGGAAGATGGTGGAGTGGGAGGAGATCTGGGTGTAGAAAGATGGCGGACAGGGAGGAGATCTGGGTGTAGGAAGATGGCAGATGGGAAGGAGATCTGGGTGTAGGAAGATGGTGGACAGGGAGGAGATCTGGGTGTAGGAAGATGGCGGACAGGGAGGAGATCTGGGTGTAGAAAGATGGCGGACGGGGGAGGAGATCTGGGTGTAGGAAGATGGTGGACTGGGCGGAGATCTGGGTGTAGGAAGATGGCGGACTGGGAGGAGATCTGGGTGTAGGAAGATGGCGGACTGGGAGGAGATCTGGGTGTAGGAAGATGGCGGAGTGGGCGGAGATCTGGGTGTAGGAAGATGGCGGACAGGGAGGAGATCTGGGTGTAGGAAGATGGCGGACAGGGCGGAGATCTGGGTGTAGGAAGATGGCGGACGGGGGGGGGGGAGATCTGGGTGTAGGAAGATGGTGGAGTGGGAGGAGGTCTGGGTGTAGGAAGATGGCGGAGATCTGGGTGTAGGAAGATGGCGGACGGGGGGGAGGAGATCTGGGTGTAGGAAGATGGCGGAGTGGGAGGAGGTCTGGGTGTAGGAAGATGGCAGACAGGGAGGAGATCTGGGTGTAGAAAGATGGCGGACGGGGAGGAGATCTGGGTGTAGGAAGATGGCGGACAGGGAGGAGATCTGGGTGTAGGAAGATGGCGGACTGGGTGTAGGAAGAGGGAGGAGATCTGGGTGTAGGAAGATGGCGGACGGGGGGGGGGGCTGGGTGTAGGAAGATGGTGGAGTGGGAGGACAGGGAGGAGATCTGGGTGTAGGAAGATGGCGGATGGGGGGAGGAGATCTGGGTGTAGGAAGATGGCAGACAGGGAGGGCGGAGTGGGAGGAGGTCTGGGTGTAGGAAGATGGCGGACAGGGAGGGCTGGGTGTAGGAGTGGGAGGAGGTCTGGGTGTAGGAAGATGGCGGACAGGGAGGAGATCTGGGTGTGGGGGGAGGAGATCTGGGTGAAGATGGCGGAGTGGGAGGACTGGGTGTAGGAAGAGGGAGGAGATCTGGGTGTAGGAAGATGGCGGACAGGGAGGAGATCTGGGTGTAGGAAGATGGCGGACAGGGAGGAGATCTGGGTGTGGCGGACAGGGAGGAGAGAAAGATGGCGGACAGGGAGGAGATCTGGGTGTAGGAAGATGGCGGACAGGGAGGAGATCTGGGTGTAGGAAGATGGCGGACAGGGAGGAGATCTGGGTGTAGGAAGATGGCGGACAGGGAGGAGATCTGGGTGTAGAAAGATGGCGGACGGGGAGGAGATCTGGGTGTAGGAAGATGGCGGAGTGGGAGGAGGTCTGGGTGTAGGAAGATGGCGGACAGGGAGGAGATCTGGGTGTAGAAAGATGGCGGACAGGGAGGAGATCTGGGTGTAGGAAGATGGCGGAGTGGGAGGAGGTCTGGGTGTAGGAAGATGGCGGACAGGGAGGAGATCTGGGTGTAGGAAGATGGCGGAGTGGGAGGAGGTCTGGGTGTAGGAAGATGGCAGACAGGGAGGAGATCTGGGTGTAGGAAGATGGCGGAGTGGGAGGAGGTCTGGGTGTAGGAAGATGGCGGACAGGGAGGAGATCTGGGTGTAGGAAGATGGCGGAGTGGGAGGAGGTCTGGGTGTAGGAAGATGGCAGACAGGGAGGAGATCTGGGTGTAGGAAGATGGCGGAGTGGGAGGAGGTCTGGGTGTAGGAAGATGGCGGACAGGGAGGAGATCTGGGTGTAGGAAGATGGCGGAGTGGGAGGAGGTCTGGGTGTAGGAAGATGGCGGATGGGGAGGAGATCTGGGTGTAGGAAGATGGCGGAGTGGGAGGAGATCTGGGTGTAGGAAGATGGCGGAGTGGGCGGAGATCTGGGTGTAGGAAGATGGCGAACAGGGAGGAGATCTGGGTGTAGGAAGATGGCGGAGTGGGAGGAGATCTGGGTGTAGGAAGATGGCGGAGTGGGCGGAGATCTGGGTGTAGGAAGATGGCGGACAGGGAGGAGATCTGGGTGTAGGAAGATGGCGGACAGGGAGGAGATCTGGGTGTAGAAAGATGGCGGATGGGGGAGGAGATCTGGGTGTAGGAAGATGGCGGACAGGGAGGAGATCTGGGTGTAGAAAGATGGTGGAGTGGGAGGAGATCTGGGTGTAGTAAGATGGCGGAGTGGGAGGAGGTCTGGGTGTAGGAAGATGGCGGACAGGGAGGAGATCTGGGTGTAGAAAGATGGCGGACAGGGAGGAGATCTGGGTGTAGGAAGATGGCGGACGGGGCGGCTCGGTACCTCGGCTCTCTGGCGCTGTTTCAGCTCCTGCTGGGCGCTCCGAAGCTTCGCTTTCTCCAGGCGGCTCACAGACTCTTTGGGTTTGGATTTCTCTTTCCGGACGGCGGGCTCCATGGCAACCAGCGCGCGTACTACTCTGACGGGGAGAGGCCGCCGCTCGCTCCCGCCGCGCGTCCCCGAACCAAACCGCGCACGCGCAGAGCCTCCGACTCGTTCCCCTCAGGGGGCGGAGAGATGAGAGCAAGGGATCGGACAGGAAGTGGGATGTGTCCCAGAGAATAGAGTCCCCCATTACAGGAAGTGAGTTTTGTGGTGGGAAATGGAGTCCCCCCCGGATAGTGTGACACCCCCAGAGGACAAGAGGAGGAGCAACACGAGGGGACTATCCCCCCAAACCTGATATTTATAGGCGGAGCTCACTGCGACCTCTGGTACCTCATAAGAAGTCCAGCAGTATAACTCCGCCCCCCCAATGTACAATATCCTCCGCCCCCCAATATCTTCTGACCCCCCAAAATATCCTCTGACCCCCCCCCCATATCCTCCGACTCCCCCTAATATCCTCCGAGTCCGGCCCCCCAAATATATTTCGACCCCCCCCCATATCCTTCGACCCCCCAATATCCTCTGACCCCCCCCAATCTCTTTCAGCCCCCCTCCAAATATCCTCCGCCCCCCCAATGTCCTCCGCCCCCCCCCAATATCCTCTGACCCCCTCCAAATATCCTTCCGCCCCCCCAATGTCCTCCGGCCCCCCCCCCCCAATATCCTCTGACCCCCCAATGTCCTCCAGCCCCCCTCCAAATATCCTCCGCCCCCCCAATGTCCTCCGCCCCCCCCAATATCCTCTGACCCCCTCCGAAAATCCTTCCGCCCCCCCAATGTCCTCCGGCCCCCCCCCCCAATATCCTCTGACCCCCCAATGTCCTCCAGCCCCCCTCCAAATATCCTCCGCCCCCCCAATGTCCTCCGCCCCCCCCCAATATCCTCTGACCCCCTCCAAATATCCTTCCGCCCCCCCAATGTCCTCCGGCCCCCCCCCCCAATATCCTCTGACCCCCCCAATGTCCTCCAGCCCCCCCAATATCCTCCGACCCCCCCCCAATGTCCTCCAGCCCCCCTCCAAATATCCTCCACCCCCCAATGTCCTCTGACCCCCCCAATATCCTCCGACCCCCCCCCCAATGTCCTCCAGCCCCCCTCCAAATATCCTCCGCCCCCCCAATGTGCTCTGATCCCCCCCCCAATATCCTCCGACCCCCCCCAATGTCCTCCAGCCCCCCTCCAAATATCCTCTGCCCCCCCAATGTCCTCTGACCCCCACCAATATCCTCCGACCCCCCCCCAATATCCTCTGATTTCCCCCCCTAATATCCTCTGACCCCCCCCCCAATGTCCTCCAGCCCCCTCCAAATATCCTCTGCCCCCCCAATGTCCTCTGACCCCCCCAATATCCTCCGACCCCCCCCCCAATGTCCTCCAGCCCCCCTCCAAATATCCTCCGCCCCCCCCAATGTCCTCTGATTCCCCCCCCCAATATCCTCCGACCCCCCCCCAATGTCCTCCAGCCCCCCTCCAAATATCCTCCGCCCCCCAATGTCCTCTGATCCCCCCCCAATATCCTCCGACCCCCCCCCCCCCCAATGTCCTCCAGCCCCCCTCCAAATATCCTCCGCCCCCCCAATGTCCTCCGACCCCCCCCAATATCCTCCGACCCCCCAATATCCTCTAATTCCCCCCCCCTAATATCCTCTGACCCCCCCCCCCCCAATATCCTCCGACCCCCCAATATCCTCTAATTTCCCCCCTAATATCCTCTGACCCCCCCCCAATATCCTCTTCCCCCCAATATCCTCTGCCCCCCCGGTGGATGGGGATGGCGGTGACACCGGGTGACATCCTCTGTGTTGGGGACAATGACTCATCCTCTGTCTGTCACCTCGCCCCTCCCCCGGTTAAACTTCAACCAGAAAAGAAGAAGAAGAAGTGTCACCGACCCGCAGAGCTGACTCTTCACTGCAACCCACAGGTGAGTCCTCACTGGGGGGGAGGGGGGAGACTCTGATTGGTGTCACCAGATATGAGAGAAGGATGGGGGTGGGGTGACAGTGTATGGGGGGTGACAATGTACGGGGGGTGATAAGGTATGGGGGGGTGACAGTGTATGGGGGGTGACAATGTACGGGGGGGTGATAATGTATGGGGGGGGGTGATAAGGTACGGGGGGTGACAATGTAGGGGGGGTGATAAGGTACGGGGGTGATAAGGTACGGGGGGTGACAATGTAGAGGGGGTGATAAGGTACGGGGGGTGATAAGGTACGGGGGGTGACAATGTAGGGGGGGTGATAAGGTACGGGGGGTGATAAGGTACGGGGGGGTGATAAGGTACGGGGGGTGACAATGTAGGGGGGGTGATAAGGTACGGGGGGGTGATAAGGTACGGGGGGGTGATAAGGTATGGGGGGGTGATAAGGTATGGGGGGGTGATAAGGTACGGGGGGGGTGATAAGGTACGGGGGGTGACAATGTACGGGGGGTGATAAGGTATGGGGGGGTGATAAGGTACGGGGGGTGACAATGTACGGGGGGTGATAAGGTACGGGGGGTGACAGTGTATGGGGGGTGACAATGTACGGGGGGGTGATAAGGTACGGGGGGTGACAAGGTACGGGGGGGGGTGATAAGGTACAGGGGTGACAGTGTATGGGGGGGTGACAATGTACGGGGGGGTGATAAGGTACGGGGGGTGACAAGGTACGGGGGGGGGTGATAAGGTACGGGGGGGTGACAGTGTATGGGGGGTGACAATGTATAGGGGGGTGACAATGTACGGGGGGGGGGGTGATAAGGTACGGGGGGTGACAATGTATGGGGGGGTGATAATGTACGGGGGGTGACAGTGTATGGGGGGTGACAATGTACGGGGGGGTGATAAGGTACAGGGGGGTGACAAGGTACGGGGGGAGGGGTGATAAGGTACGGGGGGTGACAGTGTATGGGGGGTGACAATGTACGGGGGTGATAAAGTACGGGGGGTGACAGTGTACGGGGGGTGACAATGTATAGGTAGGTGACAATGTATGGGGGGGGTGACAGTGTACGGTGGGTGACAGTGTATGGGGGGTGACAATGTACGGGGGGGTGATAAGGTACGGGGGGTGACAATGTATAGGGGGGTGGGTGATTCCGAGGATCGGACATTGATATGACCCCCACGCATTCCATACAATCTCCCTTATATCTGCCCTCAGCTCTGTACTCCCAGGACTCACCTGACCACACGGATTAGTTGGGGGGTGTGGTCTCTGTCGGAGATTGTACAATCAGATTGTTTTCCTCACACAGATGATGGAGAATTTGTGGTTATTTTTCACAGTTTTTATGTCCAGAGATCGGATTCCATGGACCGGCCAATCAGTGTTCTCCAATTGGACTGTCAGTTACCTAGAAAGACAGAGCCCCCCTCCCCCTATACAAAAGACGGGGGCGCTATCCTATTATTCTGTGTCATCATGGTGAAGAGGCTGGTGTCAGTTGGAGGTGATTGGTGTCAATTGGTGGTGATTGGTGTCAATTGGTGGTGATTGGTGTCAGTTGGTGGTGATTGGTGTCAGTTGGTAGTGATTGGTGTCAGTTGGTGGTGATTGGAGACACTTGGTGGTGATTGGTGTCAGTTGGTGGTGATTGGTGTCAGTTGGCAGTGATTGGAGACACTTGGTGGTGATTGGTGTCAGTTGGTAGTGATTGGTGTCAGTTGGCAGTGATTGGAGACACTTGGTGGTGATTGGTGTCAGTTGGTGGTGATTGGTGTCAGTTGGCAGTGATTGGAGACACTTGGTGGTGATTGGTGTCAGTTGGCAGTGATTAGAGACACTTGGTAGTGATTGGTGTCAGTTGGTAGTGATTGGTGTCAGTTGGCAGTGATTGGAGACACTTGGTGGTGATTGGTGTCAGTTGGTGGTGATTGGAGACACTTGGTGGTGATTGGTGTCAGTTGGTGGTGATTGGTGTCAGTTGGCAGTGATTGGAGACACTTGGTGGTGATTGGTGTCAGTTGGTAGTGATTGGTGTCAGTTGGCAGTGATTGGAGACACTTGGTGGTGATTGGTGTCAGTTGGTGGTGATTGGTGTCAGTTGGTGGTGATTGGTGTCAGTTGGTGGTGATTGGTGTCAGTTGGCAGTGATTAGAGACACTTGGTAGTGATTGGTGTCAGTTGGTGGTGATTGGTGTCAGTTGGTGGTGATTGGAGACACTTGGTGGTGATTGGTGTCAGTTGGTAGTGATTGGTGTCAGTTGGTAGTGATTGGTGTCAGTTGGCAGTGATTGGTGTCAGTTGGCAGTGATTGGAGACACTTGGTGGTGATTGGTGTCAGTTGGCGGTGATTGGTGTCAGTTGGCAGTGATTGGAGACACTTGGTGGTGATTGGTGTCAGTTGGTGGTGATTGGTGTCAGTTGGTAGTGATTGGTGTCAGTTGGTGGTGATTGGTGTCATTTGGTGGTGATTGGTGTCAGTTAGTAGTGATTGGTGTCAGTTGGTGGTGATTGGTGTCAGTTGGTGGTGATTGGTGTCAGTTGGTAGCGATTGATGTCAGTTGGTGGTGATTGGTGTCAGTTGGTGGCGATTGGTGTCATTTGGTGGTGATTGGAGACACTTGGTGGTGATTGGTGTCAGTTGGTAGTGATTGGTGTCAGTTGGCAGTGATTGGTGTCAGTTGGCAGTGATTGGAGACACTTGGTGGTGATTGGTATCAGTTGGTGGTGATTTGTGTCAGTTGGCAGTGATTGGAGACACTTGGTGGTGATTGGTGTCAGTTGGTGGTGATTGGTGTCAGTTGGCAGTGATTGGTGTCAGTTGGCAGTGATTGGAGACACTTGGCAGTGATTGGAGACACTTGGTGGTGATTGGTGTCAGTTAGTAGTGATTGGTGTCAGTTGGTAGTGATTGGTGTCAGTTGGTAGTGATTGGTGTCAGTTGGCGGTGATTGGTGTCAGTTGGCGGTGATTGGTGTCAGTTGGTAGTGATTGGTGTCAGTTGGCAGTGATCGGAGAGACTTGGTAGTGATTGGTGTCAGTTGGTGGTGATTGGTGTCAGTTGGTAGTGATTGGAGACACTTGGTGGTGATTGGTGTCAGTTGGTGGTGATTGGTGTCAGTTGGCAGTGATTGGTGTCAGTTGGCAGTGATTAGAGACACTTGGTAGTGATTGGTGTCAGTTGGTGGTGATTGGTGTCAGTTGGCAGTGATTTGTGTCAGTTGGTGGTGATTGGAGACACTTGGTGGTGATTGGAGACACTTGGTGGTGATTGGTGTCAGTTGGTGGTGATTGGTGTCAGTTGGTGGTGATTGGTGTCAGTTGGCAGTGATTAGAGACACTTGGTAGTGATTGGTGTCAGTTGGTGGTGATTGGTGTCAGTTGGTAGTGATTGGAGACACTTGGTGGTGATTGGTGTCAGTTGGTGGTGATTGGTGTCAGTTGGCAGTGATTGGTGTCAGTTGGCAGTGATTGGTGTCAGTTGGCAGTGATTAGAGACACTTGGTAGTGATTGGTGTCAGTTGGTGGTGATTGGTGTCAGTTGGCAGTGATTGGTGTCAGTTGGTGGTGATTGGAGACACTTGGTGGTGATTGGAGACACTTGGTGGTGATTGGTGTCAGTTGGTGGTGATTGGTGTCAGTTGGTGGTGATTGGTGTCAGTTGGCAGTGATTAGAGACACTTGGTAGTGATTGGTGTCAGTTGGTAGTGATTGGTGTCAGTTGGTGGTGATTGGTGTCAGTTGGCAGTGATTGGTGTCAGTTGGTGGTGATTGGAGACACTTGGTGGTGATTGGTGTCAGTTGGTAGTGATTGGTGTCAGTTGGTGGTGATTGGTGTCAGTTGGTAGTGATTGGTGGTTGGTGTCAGTTGGCACTGTACACACACACAGACCGGTGACACCATCGATGTCCGGGCACTGTACACACACCCTGGACCTGGCAGACTTTGCTGCGCTCAGAGTCGGCACCGCTGAGGTCTCCTGGCTGGAAGTACATGATGTGACCTCAGTGTTGGAGGACGGGGGACACGTGAGGACTTCAACAGTCATCAGATTATCAGTGTGAGGTCGGTGTCACCCCCAGGGGAAGGGGGGGGGAGTAGTTATAACGGGGGGAGGAACACCTGGTGTGAGGTTGGTGTCACCCCAGGGGAGGGGGGGGGGTAGGTACACGGGGGGAGGAACACCTGGTGTGAGGTTGGTGTCACCCCAGGGGAGGGGGGGGTAGGTACACGGGGGGAGGAACACCTGGTGTGAGGTTGGTGTCACCCCAGGGGAGGGGGGGGTGGGGAGGTACACCTGGTGTGAGGTTCGTGTCACCCCAGGAGGAGGGGGTGAGGTACACCTGGATGTGAGGTTGGTGTCACCCCCAGGGGAGGGGGAGGGGTAAGGTACACGGGGGAGGTATATCTGGTGTGAGGTTGGTGTTACCGCAGGGGGAGGGGGTAAGGTACACCTGGTGGGGGGGGGAGTGAGGTACACCTGGAGGAGGGGATGAGTTATACCTGGTGGGGGGGGAGTGAGGTACACCTGGAGGAGGGGGAGGGGGTGAGGTACACCTGGTGTGTGGTGTGTGTCACCCCGGGGGAGGGGGAGGGGTAAGGTACACGGGGGAAGATACACCTGGTGTGAGGTTGGTGTCACCCCAGGGGAGGGGGGGTGGGGAGGTACACGGGGGGAGGATCACCTGGTGTGAGGTTGGTGTCACCCCGGGGGAGGGGGAGGGGTAAGGTACACGGGGGAAGATACACCTGGTGTGAGGTTGGTGTCACCCCAGGGGAGGGGGGGTGGGGAGGTATACGGGGGGAGGATCACCTGGTGTGAGGTTGGTGTCACCCCAGGGGAGGGGGGGTGGGGAGGTACACCTGGTGTGTGGTTCGTGTCACCCCAGGAGGAGGGGGTGAGGTACACCTGGATGTGAGGTTGGTGTCACCCCCAGGGGAGGGGGAGGGGTAAGGTACACGGGGGAGGTATATCTGGTGTGAGGTTGGTGTTACCGCAGGGGGAGGGGGTAAGGTACACCTGGTGGGGGGGGGAGTGAGGTACACCTGGAGGAGGGGATGAGTTATACCTGGTGGGGGGGGAGTGAGGTACACCTGGAGGAGGGGGAGGGGGTGAGGTACACCTGGTGTGTGGTGTGTGTCACCCCGGGGGAGGGGGAGGGGTAAGGTACACGGGGGAAGATACACCTGGTGTGAGGTTGGTGTCACCCCAGGGGAGGGGGGGTGGGGAGGTACACGGGGGGAGGATCACCTGGTGTGAGGTTGGTGTCACCCCAGGGGAGGGGGGGTGGGGAGGTACACCTGGTGTGAGGTTCGTGTCACCCCAGGAGGAGGGGGTGAGGTACACCTGGATGTGAGGTTGGTGTCACCCCCAGGGGAGGGGGAGGGGTAAGGTACACGGGGGAGGTATATCTGGTGTGAGGTTGGTGTTACCGCAGGGGGAGGGGGTAAGGTACACCTGGTGGGGGGGGGAGTGAGGTACACCTGGAGGAGGGGATGAGTTATACCTGGTGGGGGGGGAGTGAGGTACACCTGGAGGAGGGGGAGGGGGTGAGGTACACCTGGTGTGTGGTGTGTGTCACCCCGGGGGAGGGGGAGGGGTAAGGTACACGGGGGAAGATACACCTGGTGTGAGGTTGGTGTCACCCCAGGGGAGGGGGGGTGGGGAGGTACACGGGGGGAGGATCACCTGGTGTGAGGTTGGTGTCACCCCGGGGGAGGGGGAGGGGTAAGGTACACGGGGGAAGATAC
Organism: Rana kukunoris; assembly: GCA_029574335.1. NCBI lineage: Eukaryota > Metazoa > Chordata > Amphibia > Anura > Ranidae > Rana > Rana kukunoris. The sequence continues at coordinate 124,278 of JAJQKJ010002853.1, read as the reverse complement.
ACCTGGTGTGAGGTTGGTGTCACCCCAGGGGAGGGGGGGTGGGGAGGTACACGGGGGGAGGATCACCTGGTGTGAGGTTGGTGTCACCCCAGGGGAGGGGGGGTGGGGAGGTACACCTGGTGTGAGGTTCGTGTCACCCCAGGAGGAGGGGGTGAGGTACACCTGGATGTGAGGTTGGTGTCACCCCCAGGGGAGGGGGAGGGGTAAGGTACACGGGGGAGGTATATCTGGTGTGAGGTTGGTGTTACCGCAGGGGGAGGGGGTAAGGTACACCTGGTGGGGGGGGGAGTGAGGTACACCTGGAGGAGGGGATGAGTTATACCTGGTGGGGGGGGAGTGAGGTACACCTGGAGGAGGGGGAGGGGGTGAGGTACACCTGGTGTGTGGTGTGTGTCACCCCGGGGGAGGGGGAGGGGTAAGGTACACGGGGGAAGATACACCTGGTGTGAGGTTGGTGTCACCCCAGGGGAGGGGGGGTGGGGAGGTACACGGGGGGAGGATCACCTGGTGTGAGGTTGGTGTCACCCCGGGGGAGGGGGAGGGGTAAGGTACACGGGGGAAGATACACCTGGTGTGAGGTTGGTGTCACCCCAGGGGAGGGGGGGTGGGGAGGTACACGGGGGGAGGATCACCTGGTGTGAGGTTGGTGTCACCCCAGGGGAGGGGGGGTGGGGAGGTACACCTGGTGTGAGGTTCGTGTCACCCCAGGAGGAGGGGGTGAGGTACACCTGGATGTGAGGTTGGTGTCACCCCCAGGGGAGGGGGAGGGGTAAGGTACACGGGGGAGGTATATCTGGTGTGAGGTTGGTGTTACCGCAGGGGGAGGGGGTAAGGTACACCTGGTGGGGGGGGGAGTGAGGTACACCTGGAGGAGGGGATGAGTTATACCTGGTGGGGGGGGAGTGAGGTACACCTGGAGGAGGGGGAGGGGGTGAGGTACACCTGGTGTGTGGTGTGTGTCACCCCGGGGGAGGGGGAGGGGTAAGGTACACGGGGGAAGATACACCTGGTGTGAGGTTGGTGTTACCCCAGGGGGAGGGGGTGAGGTACACCTGGTGGGTAGGAGTGAGGTACACCTGGAGGAGGGGGTGAGGTACACCTGATGTCACTGGAGGGGGGGTGGGGAGGTACACCTGGTGTGGGGGGGGGGTGAGGTACACCTGGCGGGGGAGGTGTGTGATGTCGTGTGACACGCAGTGACCTCTCTGGACTTCGATCCCTTGAATGATCGGATTGCGGTGATCGGTCCTGTGTCACGGATCTGATACGTTTGTCACTGATTAATGACGCCGTTCTTCCAGCAGATCGATAATTACCTTCCCCTGAGGCCGGACTCCTCACACAAGTGCGGTAACCCATAGCAACCAGATGTCAGTTTATTGTTGTCAGATCTGATTGGCTGCCAGGAGGTTCAGTGATCGGTCTTTGTACTGATGTGATAATCTCTGACATCATAGAGAGAAGCGATGTGATTGGAGGGAGGAGGGGCGGGTGTTATAATGACATTAATAATTCACCGGAGGCGTCTGTTGTCTGTAGCAGCCAATTAGATCCTCCCGTCATGTCGCTGTCCTTCTCTCTCTTCCAGGGATTGGCTGTGGTTGGGGATCGATGGACCTCTGAGATCCATGAATTCCTCTGAGGATTTCAACCGAAGTAAGAATCCCGCTTCAGTCACAGAGCTCTGTGTACCTTCCATGGGGGCCAATCATAGTGAGGGGTGTGGGGAGGACAATCACAGCAAGGCATGTGGGGAGGGGCAATGACAGTGAGGGGTGTGGGAGGACCAATCACAGCGAGGCATGTGGGGAGGGGCAATCACAGTGAGGGGTGTGGGGAGGGGCAATCACAGCGAGGGGTGTGGGAAGGCCAATCACAGTGAGGGGTGTGGGAAGGCCAATCACAGTGAGGGGTGTGGGAGGGCCAATCACAGTGAGGGGTGTGGGAGGGCCAATCACAGTGAGGCATGTGGGGAGGGGCAATCACAGTGAGGGGTGTGGGGAGGGGCAATCACAGCGAGGGGTGTGGGAGAGCCAATCACAGTGAGGGGTGTGGGGAGGGGCCAATCACAGCGAGGGGTGTGGGAAGGCCAATCACAGTGAGGGGTGTGGGAAGGCCAATCACAGCGAGGGGTGTAGGAGGGCCAATCACAGCGAGGGGTGTGGGAGGGCCAATCACAGCGAGGGGTGTGGGAAGGCCAATCACAGCGAGGGGTGTAGGAGGGCCAATCACAGCAAGGGGTGTGGGAGGGCCAATCACAGTGAGGGGTGTGGGAGGGCCAATCACAGAGAGGGGTGTGGGGAGGGGCAATCACAGCGAGGGGTGTGGGGAGGGGCAATCACAGCGAGGGGTGTGGGGAGGAGCAATCACAGCGAGGGGTGTGGGGAGGGGCCAATCACAGCGAGGGGTGTGGGAAGGCCAATCACAGTGAGGGGTGTGGGGAGGACCAATCACAGTGAGGGGTGTGGGGAGGGCTAATCACAGTGAGGGGTGTGGGAGGGCCAATCACAGTGAGGGGTGTGGGAGGGCCAATCACAGCGAGGCATGTGGGGAGGGGCAATCACAGTGAGGGGTGTGGGGAGGGGCAATCACAGCGAGGGGTGTGGGCAATCACAGCGAGGGGTGTGGGAGGGCCAATCATAGTGAGGGGTGTGGGGAGGACCAATCACAGTGAGGCATGTGGGGAGGGGCAATCACAGTGAGGGGTGTGGGAGGGCCATTCACAGTGAGGGGTGTGGGAGGGCCAATCACAGTGAGGCATGTTGGGAGGGGCAATCACAGTGAGGGGTGTGGGGAGGGGCAATCACAGTGAGGGGTGTGGGGAGGGGCAATCACAGCGAGGGGTGTGGGGAGGGGCAATCACAGCGAGGGGTGTGGGAGGGCCAATCACAGTGAGGGGTGTGGGAGGGCTAATCACAGTGAGGGGTGTGGGAGGGCCAATCATATTGAGGGGTGTGGGGAGGACCAATCACAGCGAGGCATGTGGGGAGGAGCAATCACAGTGAGGGGTGTGGGGAGGGGCAATCACAGTGAGGGGTGTGGGGAGGGGCAATCACAGCGAGGGGTGTGGGAGGGCCAATCACAGTGAGGGGTGTGGGGAGGGCCAATCACAGTGAGGGGTGTGGGGAGGGCCAATCACAGCGAAGGGGTGGTGGGAGGGCCAATCACAGCGAAGGGGGGGTGGGAGGGCCAATCACAGTGAGGGATGTCTGTTCTCTGTTGCAGATGAGGACGGTTGGCAGATTTCCGTCATCGTTGTCCCCGCCCTTCTCTCCGCCTTCACCCTGCTGAGCATCATCTTCATCCTCTGGAGACTCTTCTGGAGGAAGAGAGAGAAAAAACGAGGCACCGGAGAGAGGACCGGAGGTAATGAGATCTCATAGGATCAGATTGAATGAGGTGACCCCCGTATACGGGAGATCAGATTGTATGAGGTGACCCCCATATACAGGAGATCGGATTGTATGAGGTGACCCCGTGTAACGGAATGACCCGTGACAACCAAAGACTTTGGAAGGATGAGAGATACTCCTGTGCCAGCGGCACTAATAACTCCTGGGTATAAGTCCACCCTGTGCCCTTTTGGGTGTAGGGTGGCTAATAAAATCATAATTCCTGTATTACATGAGATGGGACATTATTGATACTTCATATTGCAGGATGTCTTGAGATATTACAAGTGTTGATTAAGGTTGACCTGACCAGGTCACCAAGACAGTGACTCGTTCCTCTGTGTTTACACTTAAAAGATTGTGTATTGAAGATCACACGTCTCTCTTCAGATGTATTGAATTAGCAGGTCAATTATGTTTAGCAAAGGAATGTATTGCTGCTCAGGTGTGGGTCCCTTTCCTTTGGAGACGGTCCGTCTGTCTGGAGATGTGGGTTGAAGGGAAAATCATTGTGTGATTGTATTTTGTTTGAATTCTATTGATAAAGGAATGTGATGGGTCTCGTCAGTATCAGTGCCGGAATGTCTGCTAGAGAATTAGCCATAGTGTGTGATGAGGGGGGTGGAGCTTGCATTGTCCTGTGATTGGCTGTAATATGCTGTACTGGATATATAAGCAAGCTAAGAAACCAATAAAGCGTTCATTCATTTTGAAACCAGAGAGAACAGAGCTTGAGTCTCGTCTTGTTTATGGGAATGGAATGGATCGTGTATGCAGTATGGTCGCAGTGTGTCAGATAAGCTTGTCGTGGATGGATGGAAGGTTGTAAACGGTGGTGACCGTTACATTTGGTGGCAGCAGTGGGATGATTCTATCACCAGAAGGACGGCTACAAGGACACATGACAATGGAGACAGTGTATGAACGGATGAAGCTCTCTTCCCTCATGGACTTACTGGAGAGCCGGGGCAGACCGGCCAGCAACCGTAAGAAAAGGGACATTATCGCAGAACTGGTCGAAATGGATAGAGCTAAAAGGCCCACCGTAACGGACAGGACACCCGAGGAAGAAAGTTTTGATCGGGCTGTTAACCTAAGACTGGAACATTATGGTCCTAACCCTCCACCGGAGATCAGGGACCGAGTTATTGCGGCTCTGAATGCCACCTTGCTACAGAGAAGAAGTGCTGCAGCAGCTGACGTCACAGCAGCACCAACTAAAGAGAGAGGAGAGGTGCAGATACCAGTCTCCATGGAAGAGGAATTCCAAAGAAGGTTACAAGAGATGCGGATACAGCATAGAGGACCAGTATCAGAGGAGGTCCTGTTGGGATGGTCGGATGTGATTCGGTGCCAACTCTGGAAGGAAGCGTTAGCTCGGGAGCAGCATCACCAAGGAAAGGTCCTGCCCTCCATCTATGCAAGGTACTGGCCGCAGTATGACGTACGAATGCTGTTGTTGGGGGAACAACCGAAGCAGGAGTGGACAGCTGAGTTAAGCAGGCTGATCCGGGCAGAGATGCAGCTGGATGAGAGCTACAGAGCCCTCCGGTGGTATGTAGCCCAAGAGTGCCCGTGGTCAGCGGATGACAGCCCCACAGAAGGCTATGACTATGATGGCCTGGGATTGTTGTATTGGAGGATGTCCAGTGATCCCGACTTTGGGGATGATCGGGAGTGGCGCTTGGAGGACATAATGGAGCACAGAGAGGAAAAATTGAATATCTCGGGAGGCCACTGGTCACAGGAAGATTCAGAATTTCTGGCTATTCAGGAATGGGAGCTGGAGGTCGCCTACAGACAGCTGCTAGACTCGGCTCAGCAGCAGGGTGGGGCTCCAGTTGCCTGGGACTATGAGGAAAGTTCAGATGACAACTGTGAAATCCTGGCTGATGAATCGGCAGTGGAAAATATGGAGATTGCCATCCCTAAAGCCGAAGCGGATGGTGTGGAGTTCCAGAGAGCCGGGGCGGTTGGCCCCTCTCTCCAGCAACAAGCTGAGGTGGTAAAGCTTTTACCCCCAGCTGAATCACTGGCAACAGAGCAGAGTGCCCCAAGCCTCTGCTCCCAACTAGCAAGAGAGGGAGTCCCTGTGGTAGTGGATGTGACTGTGGTCTCCACTCGCAGCAACCTAGCGGAAGAGCTGGCAACAGAACAGAGGGTCACGGACCTCTGCTCTCCACTAACAGAAGAGGGGGTTCCTGGGGTAGTGAATGGGACTTCGGTCTCCACTGACACAACCCCAGAAAATGGTGCGGCACTGAAACAGGAGGATGTTGGCTTTGCTTTGCAAGCACCGGGGGATTTTCACCTAACACCAGTGGGTGGGACTTCAGTCTCCACTGGTATACCCCAGGAATGGGGGGCAGTTGGCCCAGACCCCCAACAGCATGATGGACTGAGCCCAGCCACCCTGCCTTCTCCCCAGCGGCTGAAAGGACTCCAGGCCTCTCCCCAGCGGCAGGCGTGTTCTCTGAGAGCGGCAGAGGTTGGCGGGGTGAGTAATGCTCAGTTTGGAGACATTTATTTGGGGTACAGTATGGATACCAGCATTGGAGGACTGGAACTACTGACTAATTTCGACCCGTTTGGGGTTTCCTCCTGTGTCCGTCTCCCACCGAAAGGGGAGAGATATAAACCGTGACAACCAGAGACTTTGGAAGGATGAGAGATACTCCTGTGCCAGCGGCACTAATAACTCCTGGGTATAAGTCCACCCTGTGCCCTTTTGGGCGTAGGGTGGCTAATAAAATCATACTTCATGTATTACATGAGATGGGACATTATTGATACTTCATATTGCAGGATGTCTTGAGATATTACAAGTGTTGGTTAAGGTTGACCTGACCAGGTCACCAAGACAGTGACTCGTTCCTCTGTGTTTACACTTAAAAGATTGTGTATTGAAGATCACACGTCTCTCTTCAGATGTATTGAATTAGCAGGTCAATTATGTTTAGCAAAGGAATGTATTGCTGCTCAGGTGTGGGTCCCTTTCCTTTGGAGACGGTCCGTCTGTCTGGAGATTTGGGTTGAAGGGAAAATCATTGTGTGATTGTATTTTGTTTGAATTCTATTGATAAAGGAATGTGAGGTGTCTCGTCAGTATCAGTGCCGGAATGTCTGCATAGTAATTAGCCATAGTGTGTGATGAGGGGGGTGGGGACTGCATTGTCCTGTGATTGGCTGTAACATGCTGTACTAAGATATAAACAAGCTAAGAAACCAATAAAGTGTTCATTCATTTTGAAACCAGAGAGAACGGAGCAGTGTCTCGTCTTTATTCTGGGAAATGGATCGTGTGTCCAGGATTGTCGGAGTGTGTCAGATAAGCTTGTCGTGGGTGGATGGAAGATCGTAAACGGCGGTGACCGTTACACCCCATATACGGGAGATCAGATTGTATGAGATCAGATTGTATGAGGTGACCCCTGTATACGGGAGATCAGATTGTATGAGGTGACCTCCGTATACAGGAGATTAGATTGTATGAGGTGACCCCCGTATACGGGAGATCAGATTGTATGAGGTGACCCCCGTATACAGGAGATCAGATTGTATGAGATCGGATTGTATGAGGTGACCCTCGTATACGTGAGATCGGATTGTATGAGGTGACCCCCGTATATGGGAGATCGGATTGTATGAAGTGACCCCCGTATATGGGAGATCGGATTGTATGAGGTGACCCCAGTATACAGGAGATCAGATTGTATGAGGTGACCCACGTATACAGGAGATTGGATTGTATGAGGTGACCCCCGTATACAGGGGATCAGATTGTATGAGGTGACCCCCGTATACAGGGGATCAGATTGTATGAGGTGACCCCCGTATACAGGGGATCAGATTGTATGAGGTGACCCCCGTATACAGGGGATCAGATTGTATGAGGTGACCCCCGTATACAGGAGATCGGATTGTATGAGGTGACCCCCGTATACAGGAGCTCTCTGGTGGTCGGGGGATGAGGACGGGTTGCGCTGTGTGTGGACGGATTGTACAATATCGATCACCCAGGGCAATAATCGGTTCCTGTCTTTTCCCATCAGATGCTCGGGACGGTGATTGGGCGGTGAACATGGGCGGGGTCTATGATGATCCTCACGGGGCCCCGGACCCCACGCTGGAGATGAAGCAGCTGCCGCGGGATTGGAGGATCGAGGACAGGGCGGTCCTATGTGTGGGACACTTCGGTCCAATCAGTCGGGCCGTTCTTGTCGGGGAGGGGGAGGAGAGACGTGAGGTCATCTTGAAGGAATTGTCCGGTGAGTGGGCGGGTCTTAGGGGATGTGATGATGTCACAGATGGGATGATGTCACCGTTAACGCTGCCCCTCCCCCGATGTTCCCTCCAGAGAGGTGTGGCCCCGGGGAGGTTCAGGACTTCATGGACCTGCTGAAGTTCTACAGTGAAGTCTGCGATCACGGGGGCGTGGCCCGGATGTTGTGGTGTCAGACGAAGGCCCCACCCACGTGTCTCATCATGGAGGCCATGACACTCGGCAATCTGCTGCTCTTCCTGCGGGAGTCACATGAGGTGAGCGGGAGGACGTCTTCTGTCCTGGGGGGGAGAGGGCCCCCAGAATCCACATCGGACCCCCAATCTTCTCCCATAACGCATCTGTTCTCCACAGGAGGGAGAGACCGACCCCCCGAGCGCCGTCTGGAGCCTCACCGAGCGAGACGTCTTCTCCATGGCAACACAGGTGGCGGGCGGACTGGTGAGGACCCCCCAGAATGACTGGAAGAATCTGACCCCCATAGTCTGAGCCCCATAATCTGACCCCCAAATCTGACCCCCAAATCTGACCACCACATCTGACCCCATAATCTGTCCCCCAAATCTGACCCCCCAAGTCTGACCCCCAAATCTGACCCCAAAATCTGACCCCATAGTCTGACCCCCAAATCTGACCCCATAATCTGACCCCATAGTCTAACCCCCATAGTCTGACCTCCAAATCTGACCCCTACAATCTGACCCCCATAATCTGACCCCCTAGTCTGACCTGTCCTATCCCCCTTCGACTGGATATCAGAACCCCCCCACCCCCCGACTAGAGATCAAATCACCCCATCCAACCAGAGATCAGAACCCCCCCGACTAGAGATCAGATTCCCTCCCCCGAGAGATCAGATCCCTTCCCCCGAGTGATGATTCCGTTTCTCTTCCAGGAATATCTGGGCGGGGCGCACGGTCTGGTACACGGGTACGTGGCGGCGTGTAACGTCCTCCTCCACGAGGATATGAGCGTCCGGCTGTGTGGACTGGGATTGGCCAGTGTCCAGCACCGGACCGGGTTCTTCCCGACCAGGAGAGCCGCCCGGGTTCCCGTAAAATGGCAATCGCCGGAGCGGCTGAGAGAGGCGAGCGTCACAGAGAAGAGCGATGTGTAAGTGTGGGGGGCGGGGTCATACCTGCCACCTTGCGGGGTTGATCTTTTCCATGGGAATAGCACTCAGGCCCGACACGTTTTATATACAAATGTGATCATCCAATCCGGTGGAGTCTTCTCACAGCTTCTCCTCCTCCCCCTGCAGGTGGTCGTTCGGCATCTTCCTGTATGAGATGGTGACTCTAGGTAAGGGGCGGAGCCGTGTGTACCTGTATGAGATGGTGACTCTAGGTAAGGGGCGGAGCCCTGTGTACCTGTATGAGATGGTGACTCTAGGTAAGGGGCGGAGCCGTGTGTACCTGTATGAGATGGTGACTCTAGGTAAGGGGCGGAGCCGTGTGTACCTGTATGAGATGGTGACTCTAGGTAAGGGGCGGAGCCGTGTGTACCTGTATGAGATGGTGACTCTAGGTAAGGGGCGGAGCCGTGTGTACCTGTATGAGATGGTGACTCTAGGTAAGGGGCGGAGCCGTGTGTACCTGTATGAGATGGTGACTCTAGGTAAGGGGCGGAGCCGTGTGTACCTGTATGAGATGGAGACTCTAGGTAAGGGGCGGAGCCGTGTGTACCTGTATGAGATGGTGACTCTAGGTAAGGGGCGGAGCCGTGTGTACCTGTATGAGATGGAGACTCTAGGTAAGGGGCGGAGCCATATGTGTGATGTATTGGTGGGTCACCTGATCACAGTATACACTATATCACAAAAAGTATTACACACATATATATATAGAGGTGATGAGGGCGGAGTCATGGCGTGTCGATCACCTGATCACATTCTATATATAGAGGTGATGAGGGAGGAGTCATGGCGTGTCGATCACCTGATCACATTCTATATATAGAGGTGATGAGGGCGGAGTCATGGCGTGTCGATCACCTGATCACATTCTATATAGAGAGGTGATGAGGGCGGAGTCATGGCGTGTCGATCACCTGATCACATTCTATATAGAGAGGTGATGAGGGAGGAGTCATGGCGGGGAGATTCGCTGAGTCGGCTGGAAAAGTCATAAAAGTTTTTATCTGGAGATTAGAAATGGAGCCGCCGATCATCAAATCATCTTCCTGGTGACATCTGTGTGGGGGAGGGTTTCCCGCACTCTGACTTCACTTCCTGTGGTGTCTCCAGGACAGGAAGTGACGGGAAATCTCCCCAGTGGAGATAAAGGGATACAAAGTAACATTGTTTATCTCCCGAATGATCAATGTTTATAAACAATGTTACTTTGTATCTCTTTCTCCCATCTAAACAATGCTTATAGAGAGATACAAAGTAACATTGTTTATAAACGTTGTTGATACAGGAGATATAATGTGGATGTGTCTCCCTCAGGGGCCCCGCCGTACCCGGACGTGGATCCTGCAAAGATTCCAAAGAAGCTGAAAAAGAATCACAAAATGGCGAAACCGCGACAATGTGGAGAGCGGCTGTGAGTAGCGAGTGTCTGCCCACCAGGGACTGAGGGGTTAATAGAGGGGGGAGGTGCGGGGTGACAGGGTGACCAGTAGAGGGCAGCAGAGGATCAGTGACAGACCCAGGATCGCTCTTCATAGGGGATGTGATGAGGACATTTATAGCCAGATTCAGGTAGACTTATGACGGCGTATTAGTAAATATCGGTAGATTTGCCGTCGTAACTCAGAATCTGCGCCGGCGTATCTTTCGCGTATTCTCAAAGTGAGTTACGCCTAAATGTTGCTAAGATACGAGCGGTGTAATTCTCCTACGCCGTCGTGTCTTAGCTGCCTATTTACGCCGGCTGCTAGGGGCGTGTACGCCGATTTACGCCTAGAATATGTAAATCAGCGAGATACGCCGATTCACGAACGCACGCCCGGCCGACGCAGTAAAGATACGCCGATTCACGAACGCACGCCCGGCCGACGCAGTAAAGATACGCCGTTTACGTAAAGCGTTTTTTTCAGGCGTAAAGATATTCCAACAAAAAGATGGCGCAGCCGATGTTCAGTACGGACGTCGGGACCGCGTCGATTTTTCACGTCGTTTACGTAAGTCGATTCACAATGGAGCTGGGCCTAAGTTACGTGATTGACTATTTGCGACGGAATTTTGAGCATGCTCACTGGGATACGTCCAAGGCCGGCGCAAGGCGCAGTTTCTTCCGCGCATCATTTACGTGGGGTCACGCCCACCTTCCACCTACTTTGAATTACGCGGACTTACGCCGGCCCATTTACGCTACGCCGCCGTAACTTACGGAGCGAGTGCTTTGTGAATACGGCACCTGCCTCTCTAACGTATGGCGGCGTAGCGTATATTCCGATACGCCACACCCACTTACAAATACGCCGCCTTACCTGAATCTGACTATTCGTTTTTTTTTTTAGAATTAACCACTTAACGCCCGCCGCACGAATATGTACGTCCACAGAACGGCACGTACAGGCAGATGGGCGTACATGTACGTCCCTGCCTCCTTGCGGGTCGGGGGTCCGGTTGGGCCCCCCCCCCCGCGCTACATGCGGCGGTTGTTCAGCCTCTGGGAGCGATCCGGGATGAGGGGGCGGCTGTTGGTTTTTCGTCCGCCCCCTCGCGATCGCTCCCAGCCAATCCGCGTCCTCCCCGCCCTGCACTTCCTCTGCCTGTCAAAAGAAATCTCTATTTGTGGGAAGAAAAGGACGCAAATTGTGTGTGGGAGCCGCGTCGCACGACCGCGCAATTGTCTGTTAAAGCGACGCAGCGCTGAATTATAAAAACGCCTCTGGGCATTTAGCAGCATGTTGGTCCGGTCCTTAAGTGGTTAAAGAAGAACTCGTCTGTTACAGAAACAGCTTTTCATATTTGTATTTTTTTGTTATGGCAGTGATCCCATCCGGGGGGGCGGTAGTAATAGGGTGACATGTCCTGAACCCCCACTGTGTTCTGTCATATCCTATGTGCCCCCCCCAATATCTCACCAAATCCCCCATCCTAAAAATCTAAAATGTTATTATAAAAAAAAACTTCTGACACCAGTGGAGTACCTACCGGGGTCACAAGGGTCTCACCGCGCCCCCCGATGTTTCACTACTGCTGGGGGAACCCACAGAAGGCTGGAGGGGGGGGGTTGTTGTGAGACCATAATAAAGGGAGCAAAGGGCCCCGGGGATCAGTGGGAAGAGCACCGGCCGGGGGGTGGGGGGGCCCTTCATGGTTTCTTGCACTGGGGCCCTGAAGGTTCTAGTTACACCTCTGAACCCCCCCCATTGTGTATAGGGGGAGGGGTGCTCTGTAGAGATGTGCACTGCCAAAAAATGTGTTCACTTTCCTTTTGGTTTCATTCGTTTTTTAGCTTTTTTCGAAAATGCGAATTTCCACATTTCGGAATTAACAAAATTTGTCAAAAAACGAATTCGGAAATAAACAAATTGCACATGTCCAGTGCCCTGTTGTGTCCTGACCCCGGGTGAGGGGTCCTCTGTCATATATTGTGTACGGGGGAGGGGCCCTCGGTGAGGGGGAGGGGTCCTCTGTCATATATTGTGTACGGGGGAGGGGCCCTCGGTGAGGGGGAGGGGTCCTCTGTCATATATTGTGTACGGGGGAGGGGCCCTCGGTGAGGGGGGAGGGGTCCTCTGTCATATATTGTGTCCGGGGGAGGGGGTCCTCATTGAGGGAGGAGGGGGAGGGGTCCTTTGTCATATATTGTGTATGGGGGAGGGGTCCTCAGTGAGGGGCCCTTGGTGAGGGGGGAGGGGTCCTCGGTGAGGGGAAGGGGTCTTCTGTCATATATTGTGTACGAGGGAAGAGGGGTCCTCGGTGAGGGGGGAGGGGTCCTCGGTGAGGGGGGAGGGGTCCTCAGTGAGGGGTCCTCGGTGAGGGGGGAGGGGTCCTCAGTGAGGGGTGAGGGGTCCTCTGTCATATATTGTGTACGGCGGGAGGGGTCCTCAGTGAGGGGGAAGGGGTCCTCGGTGAGGGGGGAGGGGTCCTTAGTGAGGGGTCCTCTGTCATATATTGTGTACGGGGGAGGGGTCCTCAGTGAGGGGGGAGGGGTCCTCGGTGAGGGGGGAGGGGTCCTCAGTGAGGGGTGAGGGGTCCTCGGTGAGGGGGAGGGGTCCTCGGTGAGGGGTCCTCTGTCATATATTGTGTACGGGGGAGGGGTCCTCAGTGAGGGGTCCTCTGTCATATATTGTGTACAGGGGGAGGGGTCCTCGGTGAGGGGTAAGGGGTCCTCGGTGAGGGGTAAGGGGTCCTCGGTTAGGGGGGAGAGGTCCTCGGTGAGGGGGAGGGGTCCTCGGTGAGGGGGAAGGGGTCCTCGGTGAGGGGGGAGGGGTCCTCGGTGAGGGGGAAGGGGTCCTCGGTGAGGGGTCCTCTGTCATATATTGTGTCCTGCCCCCGGGTGAAGGGTCCTCGTTGTCACCTGATGATGTAACGTCACCTGGGATGTCTTGTGTCCCCCGTAGGTATGATGTGATGACCAGTTGTTGGCAGTGGGAGGAGCTAAAGCGGCCGAGCTTCACCGACCTCCTGATACAGCTGCAGAGCTTCTCCGCCGAGGCCGATGGAAGCGCTCCGCTCCGAGCCGCCGACACCCTGAGCTGGGCCGAGTACCTCCGAGTGGCCGGGATCCCGTCCTGAGAAGACTTCATGGCCCTGGGGGGGCGGGACGTCTGTTGGAGGAATATCCGGGGGGGGGGAGGTGACGGCACAGACGATGACCCACCTCCAGCCACTTACCACCGACACCCAATGAGACCCCCACACTGACTTGACATAAGAGGGCGGGACCCATGGAGTAGGAGGCGGGATCCACACGGATCTGATAAACTTTATTTCTCTCTTCTATTTACAAACTTACAACAGAAAATATTCACATCAATCACATAGACAATTATCTGGGGGCGGAGCTCCTCCGTGCTGCACCTTGGAGAACCATCGGCCCTCTCCCTGGCGGGTGGAGAATTCCCCTCCTCCGGTGTGACAGGAAATGGCGGCAATGTGGGGACACGGCCTGGAAATCAAGTCCCAGGGAATGTGGGGGAGGGGTGGCGTCTCCATTGTTTTGTTTTCTTCTGGATTCCGAGGACGAGGGGCCCGGGGGGGGCCCAGGGGCCGGTCCAGGGAGGGACCTCCATATAACTGCGTCTATCACAGCACAGTCCTCACTGCAAACCCACGCCAATGTCAGGTCACACAGCGACCACCCGCGTCACACCTTGAAGCTCCACAGGGCCTCCGGGAAGAGGATGTAGGACATGGACCATACCAAGTGGTACAAACAGGCCAGGGGGGAGAAGGAGCACAGCATCATCAACACACCTGCAAAGAGACGGGAACTGTCAGAGACTCCTCCTCCATCTGCATGTAAACTCCTCCTACACCCTATGGAAACCCCTCCCACTTATCTGTTCCTACACCCCCCAGCTGTATGTAGACCCCTCCCACACTTCTGATGCACCCAGCTGTATGTAGACTCCTCCCTCTTATAGATTGCCCTCACCCAGTTGTATAGAGACTCCTCCCCGACTCTGCAGCCACACCCAGCTGTATGTAGACTCCTCCCTCTTATAGATTGCCCCACCCAGCTGTAGGTAGACCCCCCCTCACTTTTATACCACGCCCTATGGAAACCCCTCCCTCTTATCTGTTGCTACACCTGACTGTATGTAGACCCCTCCCACACTTCTGTTGCACCCAGCTGTATGTAGACTCCTCCCTCTTATAGATTGCCCCACCCAGTTGTTTGTAGACTCCTTCCCCACTCTGCAGCCACACCCAGCTGTATGTAGACCCCTCCCACACTTCTGATGCACCCAGCTGTATGTAGACTCCTCCCTCTTATAGATTGCCCCACCCAGTTGTTTGTAGACTCCTTCCCCACTCTGCAGCCACACCCAGCTGTATGTAGACCCCTCCCTCTTATAGATTGCCCCACCCAGCTGTAGGTAGACTGCTCCCCTCACTTTTATACCACGCCCTATGGAAACCCCTCCCTCTTATCTGTTGCTACCCCTGACTGTATGTAGACCCCTCCCACACTTCTGTTGCACCCAGCTGTACGTAGACTCCTCCCTCTTATAGATTGCCCTCACCCAGTTGTATAGAGACTCCTCCCCGACTCTGCAGCCACACCCAGCTGTATGTAGACTCCTCCCTCTTATAGATTGCCCCACCCAGCTGTAGGTAGACTGCTCCCCTCACTTTTATACCACGCCCTATGGAAACCCCTCCCTCTTATCTGTTGCTACCCCTGACTGTATGTAGACCCCTCCCACACTTCTGTTGCACCCAGCTGTATGTAGACTCCTCCCTCTGATAGATTGCCCCACCCAGTTGTATAGAGACTCCTCCCCGACTCTGCAGCCACACCCAGCTGTATGTAGACTCCTCCCTCTTATAGATTGCCCCACCCAGCTGTAGGTAGACTGCTCCCCTCACTTTTATACCATGCCCTATGGAAACCCCTCCCTCTTATCTGTTGCTACACCTGACTGTATGTAGACCACTCCCACACTTTTGATGCACCCAGGAGTATGTAGACTCCTCCCCCTTATAGATTGCCCCACCCAGTTGTTTTTAGACTCCTCCCCCACTCTGCAGCCACACCCGACCCCCCCCCCCTACACTTCTGATGCACCCATCTGTATGTAGACTCCTCCCTCTTATAGATTGCCCCACCCAGTTGTATGTAGACTCCTTCCCCACTCTGCAGCCACACCCAGCTGTATGTAGACTCCTCCCTCTTATGGATTGCCTCACCCAGCTGTAAGTAGACTCCTCCCCCACTCTGCAGCCACACCCAGCTGTATGTAGACTCCTCCCTCTTATGGATTGCCTCACCCAGCTTTAAGTAGACTCCTCCCCCACTCTGCAGCCACACCCAGCTGTATGTAGCCCCCCCTGTATCTCCTATGGGGGGTGAATTGTATGAAATGTAGAAGAAGAAATTTGCACTTTTTTTGTTTGTTTTTTCTGTAAATTGTGGAAAATATCGATCTCTGTTCTTCATTGTGACTTCTCCTCATTTATTCTTCTGAAAGCAGCAAGTGTGGTAACCCATAGCAACGGGACGCCGGCTGACTACGACCGGGTAAAGACCTCCCACCTTCTTCCGTGTGAGTGCCCAGACCCAGCGCCTGTACCCACTATACCCCCCCGTGTGTCTCTCACCCCCATAAGTGCCGCCTGTATCCACCATACCCCCCCGTGTGTCTCTCACTCCCATAAGTGTCTGTCCCTTGGTGCTGCCTGTACCCACCATACCCCCCCGTGTGTCTCTCACCCCCATAAGTGCCGCCTGTACCCACCATACCCCCGTATGTTTCTCACCCCCATAAGTGCCACCTGTGGTGCTGCCTGTACCCACCATACCCCCGTATGTCTCTCACCCCCATAAGTGCCACCTGTGGTGCTGCCTGTACTCACCATACCCCCGTGTGTCTCTCACCCCCATAAGTGCCGCCTGTACCCACTATACCCCCGTGTGTTTCTCACCCCATAAGTGTCTGTCCCTTGGTGCCGCCTGTACCTGTAACGGAACGTCCCACACTCCGTTTGAGTGCTCCCGGCATACCTCTTCCTTCAGTCTGAATACAGATATCAGATATTATTGCCGCTGACAACCAAGAACCGGTCGAGACTCGTTCAGATTATAAGTGTAAACACAGAACACCTTCACACAATAGCAGAAGCCCCCAGTAGCAGACATATCGGCTCCGTCATTGAAGACCATGAAAAGGCATCGCAACCGTCTAAAAATCTCACAATGTTCCATCGTTTTCTCACTCGCCCTGTGCCCCTAATAGACCGGGGGGGGGTGACTTACACATAGGAGGGGGCAGGGAGCTAAAACAAGGGTTTCCCAACCTTTCCAAAGGATTCTGGGTTCAATGGGCCCCTGCCCAAAGTGACTCCCATCACAGTACCCACCATACCCCCCGTGTGTCTCTCACCCCCATAAGTGTCCACCTTTGGTGCCGCCCATACCCACCACACCCCCCCATGTGTCTCTCAC
Source organism: Rana kukunoris (assembly GCA_029574335.1). NCBI lineage: Eukaryota > Metazoa > Chordata > Amphibia > Anura > Ranidae > Rana > Rana kukunoris. The sequence goes on along the minus strand of JAJQKJ010002853.1, from coordinate 107,533 downwards.
CCCCATAAGTGTCCACCTTTGGTGCCGCCCATACCCACCACACCCCCCCATGTGTCTCTCACCCCCATAAGTGTCCACCTTTGGTGCCGCCCATACCCACCATACCCCCCGTGTGTCTAACCCCCATAAGTGTCAACCTTTGGTGCCGCCCATACCCCCCGTGTGTCTCTCACCCCCATAAGTCCCCAGCCTTGGTATCGCCTGTACCCACCACGTGTCTCTTACCCCAGTATGTGCCCACCATACTCCCTGTGTGTTTCTCACCTCCTGCAAACACCATCTTCTTCCAGGCCTGGGATTCCAGGATCTTGTCATGCGGGTAGATCCCCTGATCAATCATAAACAGGATCATGATGATGGCGATGGCGCGCAGGACTAGTGGGTGCCCGCTGGTCAGGAGAGAGGCGCAAGACAAGATGGCGGAGGCGTACGGACAGGGTAGCCCGCGGTACATGAAGGGGATTCCTGGGGAGAAGACACATTCAGTGACATCAATATCTCAATCCGGCTCCAAATCTGACTACAGTCTGACAACTTTGGGGGTGTCACTAGAACCCCCTTCACTTCCTGCCCCTCCCCCAACAATCAGGGAGTCACTTCCTTCCCCCAGCATTCAGAGATTCACTTCCTGCTCCCCAACAATCAGGGAGTAACTTCCTGTCCCCAACAATTGCAGGAGTCCCTTCCTTTCCTGGGGTGTCATTTCCTGTCCCCCAACAATCAAAGTTACTTCCTGTTGCCAACAATTGGGCAGTCACTTCCTGTCCTCCAACAATCATAGATTCACTTCCTGTCCCCAACAATCGGGAAGTCACTTCCTGTCCCCAACAATCAGAGATTTACTTTCTGTCCCCAACAATCGGGGAGTAACTTCCTGTCCTCCAACCATGAGAGATTCACTTCCTGTCCTCCAACCATGAGAGATTCACTTCCTGTCCTCCAACCATGAGAGATTCACTTCCTGTCCCCAACAATCGGGGAGTAACTTCCTGTCCCCAACAATTGGGGAGTAACTTCATGTCCCTAACAATCAGAGATTCACTTCCTGTCCCCAACAATCGGGGAGTTACTTCCTGTCCCCAACAATCAGAGATTCACTTCCTGTCCTCAACAATTGGGGAGTTACTTCCTGTCCCCAACAATCAGAGATTCGCTTTCTATTCCCAACAATCGGGGAGTAACTTCCTGTCCTGAACAATTCCCAACAATCAGATTCACTTCCTGTCCCCCAACAATACAATTTCAAGAGTCACTTCCTGTCCTGGGGGGTCATTTCCTGTCCCCCTACAATCAGGCAGTCATTTCCTGTCCCCCCAACAATCAGAGATTCATTTCTGGTCCCCATCAATGGGGGGGGGGGTCACTTCCTGCCCCCAACAACCAGGGAGTCACTTCCTGTTACAAATCAATCAGGGAGTCACTTCCTGTTCCCATCAATCAGGGAGTCACTTCCTGTTCCCAACAAACAGGGAGTCACTTCCTGTTCGCAACAACCAGGGAGTCACTTCCTGTTCCCATCAATTGGGCAGTCACTTTCTGTCCCCCAACAATTGCAGGAGTCACTTCCTGTTCTGGGGTGTCATTTCCTGTCCCCCAACAGAGTCGCTTCCTGTCCCCAGCAATTGGGCAGTCACTTCCTGTCCTGCAACAGAGTCACTTCCTGTCCCCCAATGTGATTGGAAGAGAAGAGGGACTGTTGGGGTTGGACGATTGCTGTAATAATCATTATTATATATACAGAATATCAGGCATTATATTCCAGGGCGGGGCTAAAGAATGAATGTAGAAGGAGAAAACATGGGACAGCAAAGTAACCCTTTGGGTGCTGTCAGTATGGAGGGTGGAGCTCCGCCATCATTGCCACCTCCCACAATGCAATCTGTGCACTGCAGCTGCCATTAGAGAGGCGTGGTCAGAGCAATGGAGGAGGCGGCATAGGTGTCAGAGCGCCAACCAGGTGGGCAGAATTTAGTTGGCTGATTATTATTGGGTGAATATATTGGGGTGCTGATAGTCGGGTGAATATATTGGGGTGCTGATAGTGGGGTGAATATCTTGGGGTGCTGATAGGGGGATGAATATCTTGGGGTGCTGATAGTGGGGTGAATATCTTGGGGTGCTGATAGGGGGGTGAATATCTTGGGGTGCTGATAGGGGGGTGATATCTTGGGGTGAATATCTTGGGGTGCTGATAGGGGGGTGAATATCTTGGGGTGCTGATAGTGGGGTGAATATCTTGGGGTGCTGATAGGGGGGTGAATATCTTGGGGTGCTGATAGTGGGGTGAATATCTTGGGGTGCTCATAGGCGGAGTCTTACCACTGGAGTAGAAGCAGAGGCGTGTGAAGACGGCGAGGTCGTACACCATCACCAGCAGGGCGTCCATCGGGCCGTTCCGGTGCAGGAGAAGCGCCGTGGCCAAACCAAACGTTGTGAAATCTGCAAAGTCATCCAACTTCGCCCCTGAAAAGTGAACAATAAACACCCGGGTGAGTTCTCCTATCGGGGATACATGACTGCGGTCTTCAGGACTGACAACAGAATTCCCGGGGACTGACAGAAGGACAGACATGTCAGGTATCACAGACAGTCCTGGTTTCAGGCACACTGGGGGTATTGGGGGGTCGGGGGATGATTGATGGAGGTCGGGGTATCACAGACAGTCCTGGTTTCAGGCACACTGGGGGTATTGGGGGGTCGGGGGATGATTGGTGGAGGTCGGGGTATCACAGACAGTCCTGGTTTCAGGCACACTGGGGGTATTGGGGGGTCGGGGGATGATTGATGGAGGTCGGGGTATCACAGACAGTCCTGGTTTCAGGCACACTGGGGGTATTGGGGGGTCGGGGGATGATTGATGGAGGTCGGGGTATCACAGACAGTCCTGGTTTCAGGCACACTGGGGGTATTGGGGGGTCGGGGGATGATTGGTGGAGGTCGGGGTATCACAGGCAGTCCTGGTTTCAGGCACACTGGGGGGCCGGGGGATGATTGATGGAGGTTGGGGTATCACAGACAGTCCTGGTTTCAGGCACACTGGGGGGTATTGGGGGGTCGGGGGATGATTAATGGAGGTCGGGGTATCACAGGCAGTCCTGGTTTCAGGCACACTGGGGGGTCGGGGGATGATTGGTGGAGGTCGGGGTATCACAGGCAGTCCTGGTTTCAGGCACACTGGGGGGTCGGGGGATGATTGGTGGAGGTCAGGGTATCACAGACAGTCCTGGTTTCAGGCACACTGGGGGGTCGGGGGATGATTGATGGAGGTTGGGGTATCACAGACAGTCCTGGTTTCAGGCACACTGGGGGGTCGGGGGATGATTGATGGAGGTTGGGGTATCACAGACAGTCCTGGTTTCAGGCACACTGGGGGTATTGGGGGGTCGGGGGATGATTGATGGAGGTTGGGGTATCACAGACAGTCCTGGTTTCAGGCACACTGGGGGGTCGGGGGATGATTGATGGAGGTCGGGGTATCACAGTCCTGGTTTCAGGCACACTGGGGGTATTGGGGGGTCGGGGGATGATTGATGGAGGTCGGGGTATCACAGACAGTCCTGGTTTCAGGCACACTGGGGGGTCGGGGGATGATTGATGGAGGTTGGGGTATCACAGACAGTCCTGGTTTCAGGCACACTGGGGGTATTTGGGGGTCGGGGGATGATTGATGGAGGTCGGGGTATCACAGACAGTCCTGGTTTCAGGCACACTGGGGGTATTGGGGGGTCGGGGGATGATTGGTGGAGGTCGGGGTATCACAGACAGTCCTGGTTTCAGGCACACTGGGGGGTCGGGGGATGATTGATGGAGGTTGGGGTATCACAGACAGTCCTGGTTTCAGGCACACTGGGGGGTCGGGGGATGATTGATGGAGGTTGGGGTATCACAGACAGTCCTGGTTTCAGGCACACTGGGGGTATTGGGGGGTCGGGGGATGATTGATGGAGGTTGGGGTATCACAGACAGTCCTGGTTTCAGGCACACTGGGGGGTCGGGGGATGATTGATGGAGGTCGGGGTATCACAGTCCTGGTTTCAGGCACACTGGGGGTATTGGGGGGTCGGGGGATGATTGATGGAGGTCGGGGTATCACAGACAGTCCTGGTTTCAGGCACACTGGGGGGTCGGGGGATGATTGATGGAGGTTGGGGTATCACAGACAGTCCTGGTTTCAGGCACACTGGGGGTATTTGGGGGTCGGGGGATGATTGATGGAGGTCGGGGTATCACAGACAGTCCTGGTTTCAGGCACACTGGGGGGTATTGGGGGGTCGGGGGATGATTGATGGAGGTCGGGGTATCACAGACAGTCCTGGTTTCAGGCACACTGGGGGGTATTGGGGGGTCGGGGGATGATTGATGGAGGTCGGGGTATCACAGTCCTGGTTTCAGGCACACTGGGGGTATTGGGGGTCGGGGGATGATTGATGGAGGTCGGGGTATCACAGTCCTGGTTTCAGGCACACTGGGGGTATTGGGGGGTCGGGGGATGATTGATGGAGGTCGGGGTATCACAGGCAGTCCTGGTTTCAGGCACACTGGGGGGTATTGGGGGGTCGGGGGATGATTGATGGAGGTCGGGGTATCACAGACAGTCCTGGTTTCAGGCACACTGGGGGGTATTGGGGGGTCGGGGGGATGATTGATGGAGGTCGGGGTATCACAGTCCTGGTTTCAGGCACACTGGGGGTATTGGGGGTCGGGGGATGATGCGCCGTAGTTTCTTCCTGCAGTCTCGGTGAGGTGGAGAATGCCGCGGGGGCCTCTCACTCCGGATTGGCCGGCGGGTGGATCGATGACGTCACTCACCCAGAGCCGAGCACGTGTTCAGCTGCCGAGCCACCGCACCGTCCGCCAGGTCCAACATGAAGCCGATAAGGAGGAGCCAACACGCCCACTGCCGGTACCTGCCGGGGAGAGAGGAACCAATCAGAAAGCGCCGTCATCACATGGGCATCCGTATACAGATAACACGACAAACCTGCAATCCAATCTGATCCATGGGAGGACGAATGGCGGCCAATGAGAGGACCTCATTATACTTTGTATAGATGGGGCCCCTGAGATAGGTGGAGGGGCCCCTGAGAAGACTTACAGGACGTCCAGGGATGGACTGGCGTTTCCCAGTGGGCTTATGGCTCAGTGGGCCGGTTCTCAGTGTCACTCGCCTCTCTACCTCACTCTGAGTCTGTCTGTGTGGACAGGGCCGGCGGGAGGAAACGTGTGCTCCGCCCATAACGACCGTCCGCCATCTTTGCCAAAACTGCACCAGAAATCAGCAGCTGGAATCTGATTGGCCGCTGTGGATCACAGGCGGTACAAGAGAACGGAAGGAAGGATTCTCAGGGGAGCGCTACATGTTCCTCCTTAGCCCCACCCACCCCTCCACTGCCAATGGAATCTCTCTGCCACGCCCCCTTCTACAAGAGGATGGAAAGTGGGCGTGTCAGAGGAAGAAGTCGATATAAAAGCAGAATATTGGCGGCGGCGGCCATGTCTGGGCGCTCACCCGTTCAGGTTGCAGAGGATGGAGCTCAGGCCCATCAGCAGGTTGGCCATGGACAGGAAGTTGGCGGCATTCTTCCGAACGAACTCCCGCGTCTGGCAATGGGATGGCGGCCCGCGATCGATCACCTTCCTGGCGTGATGGACGAGTCCTGGAGGGGAGAAAAGAGAAGATCAGCCCCGGACACGCCCCTTTCCGCATTCTGACATTGTAAATAAAGTTATAATGGCGGCTCCTAAATACCCCGATATGTCCGATCGATCGCCGGCACTCACCGCAAGATCATCGGTATGATCGCCATAACCATTCTAATCTGTACGATATCAACGGTGACCATATTCACCCGCAGGAACCGTAGCCACCGTATTCACCCGCAGGAACCGCAGCCACCGTATTCACCCGCAGGAACCGCAGCCACCAAATTCACCCGCAGGAACCGCAGCCACCGTATTCATCCGCAGGAACCACAGCCACCGTATTCACCCGCAGGAACCGCAGCCACCAAATTCACCCGCAGGAACCACAGCCACCGTATTCACCCGCAGCCACCATATTCACCCGCAGGAACCGCAGCCACCGTATTCACCCGCAGCCACCATATTCACCGGCAAGAACCGCAGCCACCATATTCACCCGCAAGAACCACAGCCACCAAATTCACCCGCAGGAACCACAGCCACCGTATTCACCCGCAGCCACCATATTCACCCGCAGGAACCGCAGCCACCGTATTCACCCGCAGCCACCATATTCACCGGCAAGAACCGCAGCCACCATATTCACCCGCAAGAACCGCAGCCACCAAATTCACCCGCAGGAACTGCAGCCACCGTATTCACCCGCAGCCACCATATTCACACGCAGGAACCGCAGCCACCGTATTCTCCCACAGCCACCGTATTTACCCACAGGAACCACAGCCACCATATTCACCCGCATCCACCGTATTTACCCGCAGGAACCACAGCCACCGTATTCACCCGCAGGAACCGCAGCCACCGTATTCACCCGCAGGAACCACAGTCACCATATTCACCCGCAGCCACCGTATTTACCCACAGGAACCACAGCCACCGTATTCACCCGCAGGAACCGCAGCCACCGTATTTACCAGCAGGAACCACAGTCACCATATTCACCCGCAGCCACCGTATTTACCCGCAAGAACCACAGCCACCGTATTCATCTGCAGCCACCGTATATATCCGCAGGAACCCCAGCCACCGTATTCACCCGCAGCCACTGTATTCACCCGCAGGAACCGTATTTAACCGCAGCCACCGTATTCACACACAGGAACCATATTCACCTCGCAGCATCTGCAGTCACCGCATTCACCCGCAGAATCCACAGTCACCGTATTTACCCGCAGGAACCACAGCCACCAAATTCACCCATAGCCACCGTATTCACCCACAGAATCCACAGTTACCACATTCATTCACAGTCACTGCATTCAACCGCAGCCACCGTATTCACCCCCAGGAACCGCAGCCACCATATTCACCCGCAGCATCCACAGTCACCGTATTTACCCGCAGCATTCACAGTTACCATATTCACCGGCAGCATCCACAGTCACCGTATTTACCCGCAGCATTCACAGTTACCATATTCACCCGCAGCATCTCCAGTGACTGTATTCACCCGCAGTATCCACAGTCACCGTATTCACCCACAGCCACCGTATTCACCCACAGAAACTGCAGCCACTGCATTCACCTCTCAGGAACAGCAGTCAACGCATTCACCCGCAGAACTTGCAGTCACCGGATTCACCCCGCAGCATTCACAGTCACGACATTTACACACGGAATCCGCCGTCATCGTATTCACCCGCAGTATCCGAAGTCACCGTATTCACCGGCAGCATCCGCACTCACCTGCAGAATCCGCTGTCACTGTATTCACCCACACCCGATATACCAGAACGATCGCCAACACGATCCCCGGTATAATCTCCAAAATGTTGTATCTAGAAGATATAATTATTCTAATCTGTCCAATATCAACGGTCACACCATTCACCCGCAGCACCCCCAGTCACCGTATTCACCCGCAGCATCCACAGTCACCGTATTCACCTGCAGCATCCACAGTCACCGTATTCACCTGCAGGATCCCCAGTCACCGTATTCACCCGCAGCATCTGCAGTCACCGCATTCACCCGCAGCATCCACAGTCCTGCTACTGGAGGTCTCCTGCTATTGTCTGTGTTATTCTGTGTTTCTCCTTGTGATCATGTGTAATGTGTGACTTTGGGGCCGGGCAGTCTGATACTGGAGGTCCCCTGTGTAACGGGAGTACCGTTTGGGCATAGGGTGACTGATAAATGATAATTCATGTAATGTAGGAGATCTGGACATATTACAAGCTGTAAAAGTCAATGGGCCAGATTCAGGTAGGTGGGCGAATCTTTATTTTGGAGTAACGTTTCTCATTTACGTTACTCCGCCGAAACTTTAGGAGCAAGTACTGTTATTCACACAGCACTTGCTCCTAAAGTTGCGGCGGCGTAGCGAAAATGAGCCGGCGGAATTCAAATTGGGCAGGTAGGGGGCGTGTATTATTTAAACTAGGAGCGATCCCGCGGCGAACGTACTGCGCATTCGTCGACTGTCAGTGCGCATGCTCCAAATTCTGTCAGGGAACGTCAATGACGTCAATCCCCATTCACGGACGTTTTACGCAAACGACGCGAAATTTTTTAAATTCGACGCGATGACGACGGCCATATTTAACATAGGATACTCCACCTAGGGGGCATGTTTTTCTTTACGCCGCGTATCGCTTACGGAAACGTCGGAAAGTCACTGCGTCGGGCCCGAGTACGATCGTGAATTGTCGATTCTCGCTGATTAACATATTCTCGGCGTTAATCAGCGGGAACGGCCCCGCGCGCCATTTTTAAAATTGCAGTTCCGATACGACAGCGAAATACAATTACGCCGCTCGTATAGGAACTCCAACCCGGCGTTTCTTGTTTTCTGCTTACAGAAAACAGAAACACCGGCTCAAAGTGAGAGTTATGCTGGCGTATCACTGATAGATAACTGTACCTGAATCTGGCCCTATGTCTCATTCAAGGTGGGGACACATGAGGTGTTAATTGAGGCTGGCTCCTAGACATTCCATTGTGAGATGCTAATAACACTGTTTAAAGCCTATTAATGATCAGGTGTGAATATCTTATTGTCGGAGACAGAACGTCTGACATAGGAATGTGTATTCTGCAGGTGAATCACTTATTGGCAGTCGGGACGTCTGGGGGATAACTGTATAAGAACCAGCTGAGTTTACCATTAAAACATTCATACATTTGACTTAGAACACAGAGCGTATGTCTCGTCTCTCTGAGGGAATTCTTATGGATCGGGTCCTGTCGGCTGGATTGTCGGAAAAGCTGTCGTGGTTGGGGCAATGGAATGGATGTGGTGACCGTTACAAGTGGTGGCAGAAGTGGGATAATTCCATCACCAGAAGAACGGCTACAAGGATTTACTGGAGAGCCGTGACAGACCGGCCAGCAACCGTAAGAAGATGGACGTGATCACAGAACTTGTCCAAATGGATGGAGCTGAAAGACCCAACATAACAGAAAGGCCCAGCCTAACAGACAGGACACCCGAGGAGGAATGTTTCGATTGGGGCGGTTAAACTATGATTGGCACATTATGGCCCTAACCCTTCACCGGAGATCATAGACCGAGTTATAGTGGCTGTGGACGCAAATTGGCTACGGCAAAGAGGTTCTGCAGCAGCAGAAGTCACAGCAGCACCTGGCTGATTTTGAACGGCAATGTGCCCTACACCGGGTGCCCACAGAGGAATGGGTTACCATTTTGTCTGGGAAATTGTCCGGCCGGGCCAGTGAAGCGTTCAGGGCCATCCCAGACGAGGATATTATGAACTATGGACTGGTAAAAGAAGCACTTTTGGCCATGTATGCCGTCACACCAGAGGCATACCGGAGGCGGTTCCGGGAGACAAGCAAGCAGACTGGAGATTCATATACCGTGTGGGCATGCCGCCTACACCGCACAGCATCCCACCGGGTCGATGGATGCCAAGCAGTATCCGGGGAAGAGGTCCTGCAGGTGTTCCTGCTGGAGCACTCCTTTGACAAACTGTCCCTGGAAGTCAGAGAGTGGGTGCGGGACCAGAAGTCAGAGAGTGGGTCCAGGACCGGAAGTCAGAGAGTGGGTCCGGGACCGAAAACCTTTCTCCTTGTCTGAAGCAGCTCGCCTGGCGGACAAATACACAGACGCCCGCAAACTGGATAACTCTGTGGGCAACAGCTCGGGTGGATTATCGATCAAGCGGCACCCCCGCCGGCTATTGCCTACAAACTTCAGTCGGACTGTACTACAACACCATCTCCAGCGGCCACTTATCCTCAGCAGCCTAGGTTCAACTCCCAGGGCTACTCAAAGCCCATAAGATGTTTCGGGACACAAAAAGTCAGACTGTCCATTGAATCCACCTATGCAGTCACAGTCATTGAAGACAGACAGAAAGGGGGAACCCCCACACATCCATACCTGCGGCCCACTGAGTTGGGGAGGAAGAACATTGGGGCATCCTGCATGAGGCAGATCCGATACAAGCAGCTAACCAGGACAACAGGCAGCAACACAGGCAGACGGTCTGGGTCAATGGAAAGGCAGCCAATGGGTTATGTGATATTGGGGCCACCATGACACTGCTACAGAAGAACCTCATCCCAGAGAGCCAGCACACCGGAGACACCGGAGCCGTAAGAGTAGCGGAAGGCTCCGTCTTCCGGCTACCCGTTGCCCAGGTTCACCTGGATTGGGGGGTTGGTTCGGGGCACGTGAATGTGGGGGTGATGAAGGATTTGCCAGCAGATGTACTACTGGGGAATGATTTGGCCCCCCTTGTTTCTGTGTACGCCCCGATGTGCCCTGCTGAAGCCCGCACAGTGACTACCTGTGCCCAGACCCGTGCTGCTGGAACCAACCTGCTTGCTGCTGAGACCCGGGTAAGACTATCTGCCCCGACATGTACTGTAGATCTGGCCCAATATCACAGTCTAAAATGGGAATGTGACAAGTTGGCCAGTGAGAAATCGGAGATGCAACGACACTACGTCATGTATTATGAGATGTCCCATGGCTTGAACATTGAAATGCACAAACAGGCTGAAATTGTCAAAAGGTTAAATGGGATTTGCGCTCAGGTGGTGCCTTATCTCTCCCAAGAGCATCAGCAACAGGTTTTGGGAGCCACTGAGAGAGCAAAGCAAGTGACTGTTCCAGAACTGAGTTCCATTATTCACCTTCACCATCAGCTACCGACCTGGTAAGCAAAATGGCAATGCCGATGGACTGTCCAGGCAACCAGACGTCATCCCGGCCTCCTAGTTCCGGACATCCCCAAGTTGACCCGAAAAGGATCAAGCCGGGTCTGCCGGAGTGTCCCACAAGGAGGGAGCCATGTAACGGGAGTCCCTTTTGGGGCATAGGGTGACTGATAAATGATAATTCATGTTTTGTAGGAGATCTGGACATATTACAAGCTGTAAAGGTCAATGTTTCATTCAAGGTGGGGACACATGCTGTTGAGATGCTAATTGAGTCTGGCTTCTGAAAGACCTTTCATTGTGTAATAACACTGTTTAAAGCCTATTGATGATCAGGTGTGAATAGCTTTTTGTCGGAGACAGAACGTCTGACATAGGAATGTGTATTCTGCAGGTGAATCACTTGTTGGCAGAGTCGGAACGTCTGGGGGATAATTACCTCACCTCAATGTTATTAACTAAGAGAATTTGATTGAAAGCCCATTGTGTGATGAGGGGGGTGGAGAGTTTCATTGTCCCTGTGATTGGCTGTGACATGTTTGTAACTGTATAAGAACCAGCTGAGTTTACCATTAAAACATTCATACATTTTATTTAAAACACAGAGCGTATGTCTCGTCTCTCTGAGGGAATTCTTATGGATCGGGTCTGCTGGCTTGTCAGATAAGCTGTCGTGGTTGGGGCGATGGAATGGATATCGTAAACGGCGGTGACTGTTACACCCTTCTACTGCCTGAAGGTGTTCTGCGATTCTCCTTGTGATAATGTGTATTGTACCTCGTGACCTTGGGGCCAGGCAGTCTATTACTGGGGGTCTCCTGCTATTGTCTGAAGGTGTTCTTTGTTTCTCCTTGTGATCTAGTGCAATGTGTGACCTTGGGGCCGGGCAGTCTACTACTGGAGGTCTCCCTCCGGCTATTGTCTGAAGGTGTTCTGTGATTCTCCTTGTGATCATGTGTAATGTGTGACCTTGGGGCCGGGCAATCTACTACTGGAGGTCTGCGGCTATTGTCTGAAGGTGTTCTTTGTTTCTCCTTGTGATCTAGTGCAATGTGTGACCTTGGGGCCGGGCAGTCTGATACTGGAGGTCCACTGCTATTGTCGGAAGGTGTTCTGTGTTTCTCCTTGTTATCATGTATGTTGTACTGTGTGACTTTGGGGCCGGGCAGTCTATTACTGGGGGTCTCCTGCTATTGTCGGAAGGTGTTCTGTTTTTCTCCTTGTGATCATGTGTAATGTAATGTGTGACCTTGGGGCCGGGCAGTCTATTACTGGAGGTCTCCCTCCGGCTATTGTCTGAAGGTGTTCTGTGATTCTCCTTGTGATCTAGTGCAATGTGTGACCTTGGGGCCAGGCAGTCTATTACTGGAGTCTCCGACTATTGTTTAAAGGTGTTCTGTGATTCTCCTTGTGATCATGTGTAATGTGTGACCTTGGGGCCGGGCAGTCTGATACTGGAGGTCCACTGCTATTGTCGGAAGGTGTTCTGTGTTTCTCCTTGTTATCATGTATGTTGTACTGTGTGAATTTGGGGCCAGGCAGTCTAATACTGGAGGTCCCCTGCTATTCTTTGAAGGTGTTCTGTGATTCTCCTTGTGATAATGTGTATTGTACCTTGGGGCCGGGCAGTCTACTACTGGAGGTCTCCTGCTATTGTCTGAAGGTGTCCTGTTTTTCCCCTTGTGATAATTCCACTCTGTGTCTTTGGGGCCGGACAGTCTGACCTGCAGTGATAACGATTGGATGGATACAATGTTTCTCTTGTGAGTTTCTCCATCGCCCAATCAGAGACACAGACAGTTCTCATTTCAGACACAAAGTTCAGGACTGTTTGGGTGACAACTGCCTAAGAGGGGTCTCTCCTCACTTCCTGTTGTGTCTCCAGATCAGGAAATGAAGGGAAATCTCCACAGCGGGGACACAGCTATAATTAAAAGGAGGGGTTTGAAGCCTTCCCTGCCCCCTATGGCCGGACGTACTTTCTGATCTCACCCAGGACCGGGGGAAGGGGTGGGCAGGAGGGGCAGCTGAGCAAGGGGGCAAAGAATGGATGGAGGGTGGGGCATGTGTTAATAATAGGGGGGTGGAGTTCTGGCTCCTTGACCCGGACACAGGACCGCCCTTTCCCCTTTATTGAGTATAACATGTTTATTTTTATTAAATATCCACAAACCTCCCACCCAAAGTGACCCCCGTCACAATCCCTTTACAATAACTAACGTGTTCCCGACACACACGATACAATCTGATTGTACAATCTCCTTCGAGTCATCCACCGTCCCAGCTGTGATCCCGGACAGACTATTTACAGGTAAGTGTATGCCATGGTCCTGCGCACTCACCTGAGGGCGGAAGCTGCATCAGCATCTTGAAGCGTCCAGCAGGCGGCGCTGTCCCGAGGTATCTGCAGAGGGGGGAGAAGCGGCAATGTGAGGGGTTAATGATCGGGGATGAGGAGAGATGTCACCACCACCCACACAATGGACAAAAGACGGGAAAACAAATAAGAGGAAAGCTTTGTTTGTGCCGGAGAACCTTCCTCAGCCAGTAGCGGCCCCCCGTTTCCATCCGCAGCCGCGGTTCTAGACAAGACAAGACGGCGGGGGGAGGGGGATCTGAGAGAACGTTATCCCCCCCCCCCCCATTCAGGTACTTCTACAGATAGTACAGCTCTCTTTTCATAGGCTCAGTGCCAGTGAGGAGGGTGGAGCTGAGCTGTGCTGTGTGTGTGTCTATGGACGCACACAGCTCAGGAGGGAGCACACACGTGGGCCCCTCATAAAGAGCAGCTTGCCACTGGAGAAACCACAAAAATACCGGCGCTCCTTGAAGGACTCATAAATGAGGGACTTATGTAAGCAGCAATAACAATAAGATGAAGATCCACCACCAATGAGAAGAAGACACACGTGACTTTTACCCTAAGCGTTGGATCACTCGGGGGCTTCAACTCCTCGGATTCCACAATAGCCGTAATCATCAGGCTGTGTCCATCAGAAAACAAGAGAGGATAGGAAGCGACTGTTTTCAACCAGCAAAATGGCCCAGCCCTTCCCTACGCATTTTGTCATCATAGACGTCATGACGTCATAACTGTTTCCAACCAGCAAAATGTCCAACCATAAAGCGTGGCGACACCACGTAGCTCAGCTCCTTCCTACACTTTTTGTCATTCATAGACATCATCAGGGACTGTGATGACCTCTATGATGATGAAACACGTAGGATGGAGCTGAGCTCCGCGACCTCAGGGGCTGTGATGACGTCTATGATGACGAAATGCGTAGGGGAGCTGAGCTCCGAGACGTCAGGGGTCGTAAAGACGTCTGTGATGATGAAATGAGTAGGGAGCAGCTGAGCTCCGCGACTTCAGGGGCCGTAAAGACATAAGGTGGAGCTGAGCTCCATAATGTCGGGGGCCGTGATGACATCTATGATGACGAAACGCGTAGGAAAGAGCTGAGCTCCTAGACGTCAGGGGCCGTAAAGACGTCTGTGATGAAGAAACCCATAGGGAGGAGCTGAGCTACGTGACGTCAGGGGCCGTAATGATATCTGTGATGATGAAACACATAGGGCGGAGCTGAGCTACGTGATTTCAGAGGCCGTGACGACGTCTATGATGACAAAATGCGTAGGGAGAAGCTGAGCTACAAGACAGCAGGGGCTGTAACATCTGTGATGTCAAACACGCAGAAAGGAGCTATGCTACGTGACATCAGGGGCCGTAATGACGTCTGTGATGACAAAATGTGCAGGGAGGAGCTGAGCTATGTAACGTCAGGGGTGCCGTCAGAGTCCAAAGTAGCTGTAATCATCAGGCTCTGTCTCCTTCCAAGATCTTCTATCGGGTCTCACATAAACACAAAACATAAACATTGCACGGGATTACTGATAAGGTGCCAAGGTACAAACATCATCGGTAAAATCGCATTTGTGTCCATTAGACAACAAGCGAGAATAGGAAGCGACTGTTTCCAACCAGCAAAATGGCCCAGCCCTTCCCTACGCGTTTTGTCATCATAGACGTCATCACGGCCCCTGATGTCACATAGCTCAGCTCCTCCCTACACCTTTCATCACCATACACGTCAATATGGCCCCTGACGTCGTGTAACTCAGCTCCTCCCTATGCATTTCATCATAGACATCATCACGGCACCCCTGACGTTACATAGCTCAGGTCCTCCCTACACATTTCTATATCACAGACGTCATTACGGCCCCTGACGTCACTTAGAAACGCATAGGGTGGAGCTGAGCTATGTGACGTCAGGGGCCTTGATGATGTCTGATGATGAAATGCGTATGTCCTAGTTTATGTCCTTCTTATCTGTGTTTATTCGGGGGATCCATTGCTTAGGGTGAGTGTGTGTCCTCCTCATTGGTGTTTATTCGGGGGATCCATCGCTTAGGGTGAGTGTGTGTCCTTCTCATTGGTGTTTATTCGGGGGGTCCATTGCTTAGGGTGAGTGTGTGTCCTTCTCATTGGTGTTTATTCGGGGGATCCATTGCATAGGGTGAGTGTGTGTCCTTCTCATTGGTGTTTATTCGGGGGATCCATCGCTTAGGGTGAGTGTGTGTCCTTCTCATTGGTGTTTATTCGGGGGATCCATTGCTTAGGGTGAGTGTGTGTCCTTCTCATCGGTGTTTATTCGGGGGGTCCATCGCTTAGGGTGAGTGTGTGTCCTTCTCATCGCTGTTTATTCGGGAGGTCCATCGCTTAGGGTGAGTGTGTGTCCTTCTCATCGCTGTTTATTCGGGAGGTCCATCGCTTAGGGTGAGTGTGTGTCCTTCTCATCGCTGTTTATTCAGGGAGGTCCATCGCTTAAGGTGAGTGTGTGTCCTTCTCATTGGTGTTTATTCGGGGGATCCATTGCTTAGCGTGAGTGTGTGTCCTTCTCATTGGTGTTTATTTAGGGAGGTCCATCGCTTAGGGTGAGTGTGTGTCCTTCTCATCGCTGTTTATTTAGGGAGGTCCATCGCTTAGGGTGAGTGTGTGTCCTTCTCATCGCTGTTTATTCAGGGAGGTCCATCGCTTAGGGTGAGTGTGTGTCCTCCTCATCGGTGTTTATTCGGGGGGTCCATCGCTTAGGGTGAGTGTGTGTCCTTCTCATCTGTGTTTATTCGGGGGATCCATCGCTTAGGGTGAGTGTGTGTCCTTCTCATCGCTGTTCATTCGGGAGGTCCATCGCTTAGGGTGAGTGTGTGTCCTTCTCATCGCTGTTTATTCAGGGAGGTCCATTGCTTAAGGTGAGTGTGTGTCCTTCTCATTGGTGTTTATTCGGGGGATCCATTGCTTAGGGTGAGTGTGTGTCCTTCTCATTGGTGTTTATTTAGGGAGGTCCATCGCTTAGGGTGAGTGTGTGTCCTTCTCATCGCTGTTTATTCGGGAGGTCCATCGCTTAGGGTGAGTGTGTGTCCTTCTCATCGCTGTTTATTCAGGGAGGTCCATCGCTTAAGGTGAGTGTGTGTCCTTCTCATTGGTGTTTATTCGGGGGATCCATTGCTTAGGGTGAGTGTGTGTCCTTCTCATTGGTGTTTATTCGGGGGATCCATTGCTTAGGGTGAGTGTGTGTCCTTCTCATCGGTGTTTATTCGGGGGGTCCATCGCTTAGGGTGAGTGTGTGTCCTTCTCATCGCTGTTTATTCGGGAGGTCCATCGCTTAGGGTGAGTGTGTGTCCTTCTCATCGCTGTTTATTCAGGGAGGTCCATCGCTTAAGGTGAGTGTGTGTCCTTCTCATTGGTGTTTATTCGGGGGATCCATTGCTTAGGGTGAGTGTGTGTCCTTCTCATTGGTGTTTATTCGGGGGATCCATCGCTTAGGGTGAGTGTGTGTCCTTCTCATCGCTGTTTATTCGGGAGGTCCATCGCTTAGGGTGAGTGTGTGTCCTTCTCATCGCTGTTTATTCGGGGGATCCATCGCTTAGGGTGAGTGTGTGTCCTTCTCATCGCTGTTTATTCGGGAGGTCCATCGCTTAGGGTGAGTGTGTGTCCTTCTCATCGCTGTTTATTCAGGGAGGTCCATCGCTTAAGGTGAGTGTGTGTCCTTCTCATTGGTGTTTAGTCGGGGGATCCATTGCTTAGGGTGAGTGTGTGTCCTTCTGATCGGTGTTTATTCGGGGGGTCCATCGCTTAGGGTGAGTGTGTGTCCTTCTCATTGGTGTTTATTCGGGGGGGTCCATCGCTTAGGGTGAGTGTGTGTCCTTCTCATCGGTGTTTATTCGGGGGATCCATCGCTTAGGGTGAGTGTGTGTCCTCCTCATTGGTGTTTATTCGGGGGGTCCATCGCTTAGGGTGAGTGTGTGTCCCTCTCATCGGTGTTTATTCGGGGGGTCCATCGCTTAGGGTGAGTGTGTGTCCTTCTCATCAGTGTTTATTCGGGGGATCCATCGCTTAGGGTAAGTGTGTGCCCTTCTCATCGCTGTTTATTCAGGGAGGTCCATCGCTTAGGGTGAGTGTGTGTCCTTCTTATTGGTGTTTATTCAGGAGGTCCATCGCTTAGGGTGAGTGTGTGTCCTTCTCATCGCTGTTTATTCAGGGAGGTCCATCGCTTAGGGTGAGTGTGTGTCCTTCTCATTGGTGTTTATTCGGGGGGGGCATCACTTAGGATGAGTGTGTGTCCTCCTCATTGGTGTTTATTCGGGGGGTCCATCGCTTAAGGTGAGTGTGTGTCCCTCTCATCGGTGTTTATTCGGGGGGTCCATCGCTTAGGGTGAGTGTGTGTCCTTCTCATCAGTGTTTATTCGGGGGATCCATCGCTTAGGGTGAGTGTGTGTCCTTCTCATCGCTGTTTATTCAGGGAGGTCCATCGCTTAGGGTGAGTGTGTGTCCTTCTCATTGGTGTTTATTCAGGAGGTCCATCGCTTAGGGTGAGTGTGTGTCCTTCTCATCGCTGTTTATTCAGGGAGGTCCATCGCTTAGGGTGAGTGTGTGTCCTTCTCATTGGTGTTTATTCGGGGGGTCCATCACTTAGGGTGAGTGTGTGTCCTCCTCATTGGTGTTTATTCGGGGGGTCCATCGCTTAGGGTGAGTGTGTGTCCTTCTCATCGGTGTTTATTTGGGGGATCCAGCGCTTAGGGTGAGTGTGTGTCCTCCTCATTGGTGTTTATTCGGGGGATCCATTGCTTAGGGTGAGTGTGTGTCCTTCTCATTGGTGTTTATTCAGGAGGTCCATCGCTTAGGGTGAGTGTGTGTCCTTCTCATCGCTGTTTATTCAGGGAGGTCCATCGCTTAGGGTGAGTGTGTGTCCTTCTCATTGGTGTTTATTCGGGGGGTCCATCGCTTAGGGTGAGTGTGTGTCCTTCTCATTGGTGTTTATTCGGGGAGGTCCATTGCTTAGGGTAAGTGTGTGTCCTTCTCATCGCTGTTTATTTAGGGAGGTCCATCGCTTAGGGTGAATGTGTGTCCTTCTCATCAGTGTTTATTCGGGGAGGTCCATTGCTTAGGGTGAGTGTGTGTCCTTCTCATCGCTGTTTATTCGGGGGGTCCATCGCTTAGGGTGAGTGTGTGCCCTTCTCATCAGTGTTTATTCGGGGGGTCCATCGCTTAGGGTGAGTGTGTGTCCTTCTCAACGGTGTTTATTCGGGGGGATCCATCACTTAGGGTGAGTGTGTGCCCTTCTGATCGGTGTTTATTCAAGGAGGTCCATCGCTTAGGGTGAGTGTGTGTCCTTCTCATCAGTGTTTATTCAGGAGGTCCATCGCTTAGGGTGAGTGTGTGTCCTTCTCATCAGTGTTTATTCAGGGAGGTCCATCGCTTAGGGTGAGTGTGTGTCCTTCTCATCGGTGTTTATTCGGGGAGGTCCATCGCTTAGGGTGAGTGTGTGCCCTCTCATCGGTGTTTATTCAGGGAGGTCCATCGCTTAGGGTGAGTGTGTGTCCTTCTGATCAGTGTTTTTTCGGGGGGGGTCCATCGCTTAGGGTGAGTGTGTGTCCTTCTCATCAGTGTTTATTCAGGGGGTCCATCGCTTAGGGTGAGTGTGTGTCCTTCTCATCGGTGTTTATTTGGGGAGGTCCATTGCTTAGGGTGAGTGTGTGTCCTTTTCATCAGTGTTTATTCGGGGGGGTCCATCGCTTAGGGTGAGTGTGTGTCCCTCTCATCATTGTTTATTCGGGGGGGTCCATCGCTTAGGGTGAGTGTGTGTCTTTCTCATCTGTGTTTATTCGGGGGGTCCATCGCTTAGGGTGAGTGTGTGTCCTTCTCATCGGTGTTTATTCGGGAGGTCCATCGCTTAGGGTGAGTGTGTGTCCTTCTCATCGGTGTTTATTCGGGGAGGTCCATCGCTTAGAGTGAGTGTGTGTCCTTCTCATTTGTGTTTATTCGGGGGGGTCCATCGCTTAGGGTGAGTGTGTGTCCTTCTCATCGGTGTTTATTCAGGGGGGTCTATCGCTTAGGGTGAGTGTGTGTCCTTCTCATCGGTGTTTATTCGGGGGGGTCCATCGCTTAGGGTGAGTGTGTGTCCTTCTCATCGTTGTTTATTTGGGGGGGGTCCATCGCTTGGGGTGAGTGTGTGCCCTTCTCATCGGTGTTTATTCGGGGGGGGTCCATCGCTTAGGGTGAGTGTGTGTCCTTCTCATCGGTGTTTATTCGGGGGGGGGGGGTCCATCGCTTAGGGTGAGTGTGTGTCCTTCTCATCTGTGTTTATTTGGGGGGGGGGGGTCCATCGCTTAGGGTGAGTGTGTGTCCTTCTCATCTGTGTTTATTCGGGGGGGGTCCATCGCTTTGGGTGAGTGTGTGTCCTTCTCATTGGTGTTTATTCAGGGAGGTCCATCGCTTGGGGTGAGTGTGTGTCCTTTTCATCTGTGTTTATTCGGGGAGGTCCATCGCTTAGGGTGAGTGTGTGTCCTTCTCATCGGTGTTTATTCGGGGGGGTCCATCGCTTAGGGTGAGTGTGTGTCCTTCTCATTGGTGTTTATTCGGGGGGGTCCATCGCTTAGGGTGAGTGTGTGTCCTTCTCTTCGGTGTTTATTCAGGGAGGTCCATTGCTTAGGGTGAGTGTGTGTTCTTCTCATTGGTGTTTATTCGGGGGGGTCCATCGCTTAGGGTGAGTGTGTGTCCTTCTCATCGGTGTTTATTCGGGGGGGTCCATCGCTTAGGGTGAGTGTGTGTTCTTCTCATTGGTGTTTATTCGGGGGGGTCCATCGCTTAGGGTGAGTGTGTGTCCTTCTCATTGGTGTTTATTCGGGGGGGTCCATCGCTTAGGGTGAGTGTGTGTCCTTCTCATTGGTGTTTATTCGGGGGGGTCCATCGCTTAGGGTGAGTGTGTGTCCTTCTCATTGGTGTTTATTCGGGGGGGTCCATCGCTTAGGGTGAGTGTGTGTCCTTCTCATCTGTGTTTATTCAGGGAGGTCCATTGCTTAGGGTGATTGTGTGTCCTTCTCATTGGTGTTTTTTCGGGGAGGTCCATCGCTTAGGGTGAGTGTGTGTCCTTCTCATTGGTGGATCTTCACTGTGACTCCCGTTTTTTGGATTCTCATCACTGGGCTTTTATGAAACTTTCATTCATGATATTTTGGACGACATTTCTATCCAGCCTTGTATTCGATCCACACATTATTCGATCGGTGGATTCTGTTTCTTTCAGTACAAGCATTGCATTTTTATTGCTATTGGGGCATTCATCAGGGGGAGGAGCCAGGAGTTCCCCAGAAGAAGAGGATCAGGGTCACGCTCTGCAAACCCATTACACCACAGGTAAGTATAACATATATAATATAAAAACAACCCTTTACAATCACTGTAACAGATTGTACAATCAGATTGTATCGTGTGTAGTCAATCTCCTCCCATCTACCAGCAAGTGCACAGTGTAGGGGCCGCCTGATTGGACAGCTGGGTGACATAGATGAGACATGTGTGGTCTGTTCTCTCGGCAGATATAAAACACAAATGATCACAGAATACATCATTAGATCACCCTCTGCAGTCCCCTGTACAGCAGAGCTCAGACTGGGGAGGGAGAAACTCATACGTGAATAAGAGACATGCTGATAGGAGGAGAGAGCAGAGTGACTTAGAGAGGAGCTCACCAGTCAGCTGCTTCTCCTTCCACTGTCCAATCACAAGCTTGGGGGGGGGGTCAAGACCTATAGCAGAGTCCTGCCAGGGCTGTGCTGTATAAATGTCAGGACTGGATGAACAGAAATACAAATCACTTGTCTGGAGTTCAGCTTTAGAAAAAGGGGCGTGGTCCTCTAGATTTAAATGGAAAATTGCCCTCACTTCTTACTCATCTCAATACAAAGCGGCGTTACCCATAGCAACCAGACATCACTTTACCGCAACGGGTGAAGAGGGGGAGGGGTATGCACCATGGGGCAAGGAGGCGGGGTTAAGGACCACCCTCTGACTCTCCAGCCAATGAGGAACTATAAGTCAGTCCCAGCAGATCCACAGGGAATTCTGGGATGTGTGGAGCCATGACAGTCACCTGACAGCCTGGGAGGATGATGGGATGGGGGAGGGGCATATACATAGAGACCCATAATCAGCTGAATGTAGCGATATGTAACACCTGGTTACTATTGGCAACAACACTTTCCCCCTCCCCCGTCAATGTCACTTACCTGTTCATACAACATTCAGAATCCCTCTCACAGCTGCTACAGACAAACCCCCCTCCCCCAAATCTGTCCAACCATCTCACTGGGTGCAGAATGAAAAGGGTCACTTACCTTGGGGTGGTCAGGTCTCCTCCTTGGGGTGTCAGTTTTCCTCCTTGGGGTGTCAGTTTTCCTCCTTGGGGTGTCAGTTCTCCTCCTTGGGGTGTCAGTTTTCCTCCTTGGGGTGTCAGTTCTCCTCCTTGGGGTGTCAGTTCTCCTCCTTGGGGTGTCAGTTCTCCTCCTTGGGGTGTCAGTTTTCCTCCTTGGGGTGTCAGTTCTCCTCCTTGGGGTGTCAGGTTTCCTTCCTTGGGGGTGGTCAGG
Organism: Rana kukunoris; assembly: GCA_029574335.1. Lineage (NCBI taxonomy): Eukaryota > Metazoa > Chordata > Amphibia > Anura > Ranidae > Rana > Rana kukunoris. The sequence goes on along the minus strand of JAJQKJ010002853.1, from coordinate 85,777 downwards.
CTTCCTTCCTTGGGGGGGGGGGGGGCAAGTTCTCCTCTTTGGGGTCAGCACTGTGAGGGGCTCCAGATGACAGCTGATCTTACACTTCTGTGTACCTGGAGAGCAATCCAGAAGATAGGGGTCCAGGGGCCCCTGTCACTGTGAGGAGCGGTGCCAGATCCTTTGGAGTGGGAACAGAGGTAATGTACATTGAGGGGCACCCACTGTCTTATGTCCCATCTCACTGGGGGGGAATAGGGGTCCTATGTCTCTGGAGATAGAGTGGGAAGGGTGTCCTATGTCTCTAAGGACGGAGAGGGGGTCCTATGACTCTTGAGATGGAGAGGGGGTCCTATGACTCTGGGGACGGAGAGGGGGTCCTATGACTCTGGGGACGAAGAGGGGGTCCTATGACTCTGAGGAGGACGGAGAGGGGGTCCTATGACTCTGGGGATGGAGTGGGAGGGGGGTCCAATGACTCTGAGGATGGAGAGGGGGTCCTATGACTCTGGGGACGGAGAGGGGGTCCTATGACTGTGGGGACGGAGAGGGGGTCCTATGACTCTGGGGACGAAGAGGGGGTCCTATGACTGTGGGGACGGAGAGGGAGTCCTATGACTTTGGGGACAGAGAGGTGGTCCTATGACTGTGGGGACGGAGAGGGGGTCCTATGACTCTGGGGACGGAGTGGGAGGGTGGTCCTATGACTCTGAGGATGGAGAAGGGGGTCCTATAACTCTGAGGACAGAGAGGGGGTTTTATGACTCTGAGGACGGAGAGGGGGTCCTATGACTCTGGGGATGGAGTGGGTGGGGGTCCTATGACTCTGGGGATGCAGAGAAAAGGGGGGTCCTATGTCTTTGGGGATCCTGTGTCTCTGGGGTCCTGTGTCTCTAGGATCCTATGTCTCTGGGGTCCTCTGAATCTGGGGTCCTGTGTCTCTGATGTCCTATGACTTCGGGGTGCTATGTCTTTTGGGGTCCTGTAGCTCTGGGGTCCTCTGAATCTGAGGTCCTGTGTCTTTAGGATCCTATGTCACTTGGCTCCTCTGAATCTGGGCTCCTGTGTCTCTGATGTCCTATGACTTCGGGGTGCTATGTCTTTTGGGGTCCTGTAGCTCTGGGGTCCTGTGTCTGTGTGAGAAGTCCTGTGTCGCAGTTCAGTTCTCTTACATTCACATTCTCCTCCCTCTTCTATTCTCTCTTTTTGTCTCTCTGCTGCCTCTCATGGCGAAACCAGAGAGGAAAATTCCATAGCAGTCTTCTGACTGATCCCCGCACAGATCCTCTTCTGCAATATAGGGGTAAGATACAAAGGGATCCCCAACACAAATATACACCCTGAAACAAAGAGTCTGGGGTACAGAGGGACAAATACTGGGGTGCACACTTAATTAGGTTTAGAGAGATTAATACTGGGGGCACACATAATGGGGTACAGAGGGACAAATACTGGGGTGCACACAGAATAGGGTACAGAGGGATACATACTGGGGGCACACATAATGGGGTACAGAGGGACAAATACTGGGGTGCACACAGAATAGGGTACAGAGGGATACATACTGGGGACACACATAATGGGGTACAGAGGGACAAATACTGGGATGAACACAGAATAGGGTACAGAGGGATAAATACTGTGGGCACACATAATGGGGTACAGAGAGACAAATACTGGGTGACACATAGAGTGTGGTACAAAGGGACAAATGTTGGGGTGCACACAGAATGGGCATCAGAGGAATTATTAGAGAGGTGCACTGATTATGGGGTGCAAACTGATTAATACTGGGGAACACAGGGGGAATAATGTGGGGTACACAGATTATAGGGTGCAGAGTGATGTGCCTGCGTGGGTTTCCTCTGGGTTCTCCGGTTCTCTCCCACATTCCAAAGACTTGCTGGGAGGTAATGGCTTAACTTCAATGTAAAAATACATATAAAAGCAAAAAATACAAGGCTGGCGGATCATCATCAGCATTCAGACTTTACAAATAATGAAACAAGAAATGTAAGGGTGCAATGGGGGAGGCTAAGAGAGAACAGGAAGCCCCTCCATGGTTAACAGAGGACAGAATTAGAATTAGCCTTGCACCCGAGGGTACTTAGGAAACTCAGTCAAGTAATTGCCAGACCCATTGTTCCTAATTTTTACTGACAGTCTACTGACTGGAATGGTGCCAGCTGATTGGAGAAAAGCCAATGTAACACCAATGTAACGGAACTATGTATTTTGCCTGTACATCTATAATAATCATGCAGTCTAGATTAATGAAGGCCCGTAGACGTGGTGTATCTAGATAAAGGAAGGCCTGTAGACGTGGTGTATCTGGATAAAGGAAGGCCCGTAGATGTGGTGTATCTGGTAAAGGAAGGTCCGTAGATGTGGTGTATCTGGATAAAGGAAGGTCCGTAGACGTGGTGTATCTAGATAAAGGAAGGCCCGTAGATGTGGTGTATCTAGATAAAGGAAGGCCCGTAGACATGGTGTATCTGGTAAAGGAAGGTCCGTAGATGTGGTGTATCTGGATAAAGGAAGGTCCGTAGACGTGGTGTATCTGGATAAAGGAAGGTCCGTAGATGTGGTGTATCTAGATAAAGGAAGGTCCGTAGATGTGGTGTATCTAGATAAAGGAAGGTCAGTAGACGTGGTGTATCTGGATAAAGGAAGGCCCGTAGACGTGGTGTATCTAGATAAAGGAAGGCCCGTAGACATGGTGTATCTAGATAAAGGAAGGCCCGTAGACGTGGTGTATCTAGATAAAGGAAGGTCCGTAGACGTGGTGTATCTAGATAAAGGAAGGTCCGTAGATGTGGTGTATCTGGATAAAGGAAGACCCGTAGACGTGGTGTATCTAGATAAAGGAAGGTCCGTAGATGTGGTGTATCTAGATAAAGGAAGGTCAGTAGACGTGGTGTATCTAGATAAAGGAAGGTCCGTAGATGTGGTGTATCTAGATAAAGGAAGGTCAGTAGACGTGGTGTATCTAGATAAAGGAAGGTCCGTAGATGTGGTGTATCTAGATAAAGGAAGGCCCGTAGACGTGGTGTATCTAGATAAAGGAAGGTCCGTAGATGTGGTGTATCTAGATAAAGGAAGGTCAGTAGACGTGGTGTATCTAGATAAAGGAAGGTCCGTAGATGTGGTGTATCTAGATAAAGGAAGGCCCGTAGACGTGGTGTATCTGGATAAAGGAAGGTCCGTAGACGTGGTGTATCTAGATAAAGGAAGGCCCGTAGACGTGGTGTATCTAGATAAAGGAAGGCCCGTAGATGTGGTGTATCTGGATAAAGGAAGGTCCGTAGATGTGGTGTATCTAGAAAAAGGAAGGCCCGTAGACGTGGTGTATCTGGATAAAGGAAGGCCCGTAGACGTGGTGTATCTAGATAAAGGAAGGTCCGTAGATGTGGTGTATCTAGATAAAGGAAGGTCCGTAGATGTGGTGTATCTAGATAAAGGAAGGTCAGTAGACGTGGTGTATCTAGATAAAGGAAGGTCCGTAGATGTGGTGTATCTAGATAAAGGAAGGCCCGTAGACGTGGTGTATCTGGATAAAGGAAGGTCCGTAGACTTGGTGTGTCTAGATAAAGGAAGGTCCGTAGACTTGGTGTGTCTAGATAAAGGAAGGTCCGTAGACGTGGTGTATCTAGATAAAGGAAGGTCCGTAGATGTGGTGTATCTAGATAAAGGAAGGCCCGTAGACGTGGTGTATCTGGATAAAGGAAGGTCCGTAGATGTGATGTATCTGGATAAAGGAAGGCCCGTAGACGTGGTGTATCTGGATAAAGGAAGGCCCGTAGACGTGGTGTATCTGGATAAAGGAAGGCCCGTAGACGTGGTGTATCTAGATAAAGGAAGGCCCGTAGACGTGGTGTATTTGGATAAAGGAAGAGTCCGTAGATGTGGTGTATCTGGATAAAGGAAGGCCCGTAGACGTGGTGTATTTGGATAAAGGAAGAGTCCGTAGATGTGGTGTATCTGGATAAAGGAAGGTCCGTAGACGTGGTGTATCTGGATAAAGGAAGGCCCGTAGACGTGGTGTATCTAGATAAAGGAAGGCCCGTAGACGTGGTGTATCTAGATAAAGGAAGGCCCGTAGACGTGGTGTATCTGGATAAAGGAAGGCCCGTAGATGTGGTGTATCTAGATAAAGGAAGGCCCGTAGATGTGGTGTATCTAGATAAAGGAAGGCCCGTAGATGTGGTGTATCTGGATAAAGGAAGGCCCGTAGACGTGGTGTATCTGGATAAAGGAAGGCCCGTAGACGTGGTGTATCTAGATAAAGGAAGGCCCGTAGATGTGGTGTATCTGGATAAAGGAAGGCCCGTAGATGTGGTGTATCTAGAAAAAGGAAGGCCCGTAGATGTGTTGTATCTGGATAAAGGAAAGACCCGTAGACGTGGTGTATCTGGATAAAGGAAGGCCCGTAGATGTGGTGTATCTAGATAAAGGAAGGTCCGTAGATGTGGTATATCTGGATAAAGGAAGGCCCGTAGACGTGGTGTATCTGGATAAAGGAAGGCCCGTAGATGTGGTGTATCTGGATAAAGGAAGGTCTGTAGACGTGGTGTATCTAGATAAAGGAAGGTCCGTAGACGAGGAAGGTCCGTAGATGTGGTGTATCTGGATAAAGGAAGGCCCGTAGATGTGGTGTATCTAGATAAAGGAAGGCCCGTAGACGTGGTGTATCTAGATAAAGGAAGGTCAGTAGACGTGGTGTATCTAGATAAAGGAAGGTCCGTAGATGTGGTGTATCTAGATAAAGGAAGGCCCGTAGACGTGGTGTATCTAGATAAAGGAAGGCTCGTAGACGTGGTGTATCTAGATAAAGGAAGGCCCGTAGATGTGGTGTATCTGGATAAAGGAAGGCCCGTAGACGTGGTGTATCTGGATAAAGGAAGGTCCGTAGACGTGGTGTATCTAGATAAAGGAAGGCCCGTAGATGTGGTGTATCTGGATAAAGGAAGGCCCGTAGATGTGGTGTATCTAGAAAAAGGAAGGCCCGTAGATGTGTTGTATCTGGATAAAGGAAAGACCCGTAGACGTGGTGTATCTGGATAAAGGAAGGCCCGTAGATGTGGTGTATCTAGATAAAGGAAGGCCCGTAGACGTGGTGTATCTGGATAAAGGAAGGCCCGTAGATGTGGTGTATCTGGATAAAGGAAGGTCTGTAGACGTGGTGTATCTAGATAAAGGAAGGTCCGTAGACGAGGAAGGTCCGTAGATGTGGTGTATCTGGATAAAGGAAGGCCCGTAGATGTGGTGTATCTAGATAAAGGAAGGCCCGTAGACGTGGTGTATCTAGATAAAGGAAGGTCAGTAGACGTGGTGTATCTAGATAAAGGAAGGTCCGTAGATGTGGTGTATCTAGATAAAGGAAGGCCCGTAGACGTGGTGTATCTAGATAAAGGAAGGCTCGTAGACGTGGTGTATCTAGATAAAGGAAGGCCCGTAGACGTGGTGTATCTGGATAAAGGAAGGTCAGTAGACGTGGTGTATCTAGATAAAGGAAGGCCCGTAGACGTGGTGTATCTGGATAAAGGAAGGTCCGTAGATGTGATGTATCTAGATAAAGGAAGGTCCGTAGACGTGGTGTATTTGGATAAAGGAAGAGTCCGTAGATGTGGTGTATCTGGATAAAGGAAGGCCCGTAGACGTGGTGTATCCAGATAAAGGAAGGTCCGTAGACGTGGTGTATCTAGATAAAGGAAGGTCCGTAGACGTGGTGTATCTGGATAAAGGAAGGCCCGTAGACGTGGTGTATCTGGATAAAGGAAGGTCCGTAGATGTGGTGTATATAGATAAAGGAAGGCCCGTAGACGTGGTGTATCTGGATAAAGGAAGGTCCGTAGACGTGGTGTATCTGGATAAAGGAAGGCCCGTAGACGTGGTGTATCTGGATAAAGGAAGGTCCGTAGACGTGGTGTATCTAGATAAAGGAAGGCCCGTAGATGTGGTGTATCTAGATAAAGGAAGGCCCGTAGACGTGGTGTATCTGGATAAAGGAAGGCCCGTAGACGTGGTGTATCTAGATAAAGGAAGGTCCGTAGACGTGGTGTATCTGGATAAAGGAAGGCCCGTAGACGTGGTGTATCTGGATAAAGGAAGGTCCGTAGATGTGGTGTATCTAGATAAAGGAAGGCCCGTAGACGTGATGTATCTAGTTAAAGGAAGGCCCGTAGACGTGGTGTATCTAGATAAAGGAAGGTCAGTAGACGTGGTGTATCTAGATAAAGGAAGGCCCGTAGACGTGGTGTATCTGGATAAAGGAAGGTCCGTAGACATGGTGTATCTAGATAAACGAAGGCCCGTAGATGTGGTGTATCTAGATAAAGGAAGGCCCGTAGACGTGGTGTATCTAGATAAAGGAAGGCCCGTAGACGTGGTGTATCTGGATAAAGGAAGGTCCGTAGACGTGGTGTATCTAGATAAACGAAGGTCCGTAGATGTGGTGTATCTAGATAAAGGAAGGCCCGTAGACGTGGTGTATCTAGATAAAGGAAGGCCCGTAGACGTGGTGTATCTAGATAAAGGAAGGCCCGTAGACGTGGTGTATCTGGATAAAGGAAGGTCTGTAGACGTGGTGTATCTGGATAAAGGAAGGCCCGTAGACGTGGTGTATCTGGATAAAGGAAGGTCCGTAGACGTGGTGTATCTAGATAAAGGAAGGCCCGTAGATGTGGTGTATCTAGATAAAGGAAGGCCCGTAGACGTGGTGTATCTGGATAAAGGAAGGCCCGTAGACGTGGTGTATCTGGATAAAGGAAGGTCCGTAGATGTGGTGTATCTAGATAAAGGAAGGCCCATAGACGTGGTGTATCTGGATAAAGGAAGGTCTATAGACGTGGTGTATCTGGATAAAGGAAGGTCTGTAGACGTGGTGTATCTAGATAAAGGAAGGTCTGTAGATGTGGTGTATCTAGATAAAGGAAGGCCCGTAGATGTGGTGTATCTAGATAAAGGAAGGCCCGTAGACGTGGTGTATCTGGATAAAGGAAGGCCCGTAGATGTGGTGTATCTAGATAAAGGAAGGCCCGTAGATGTGGTGTATCTAGATAAAGGAAGGCCCGTAGATGTGGTGTATCTGGATAAAGGAAGGCCCGTAGACGTGGTGTATCTGGATAAAGGAAGGTCCGTAGACGTGGTGTATCTAGATAAAGGAAGGCCCGTAGACGTGGTGTATCTAGATAAAGGAAGGTCCGTAGATGTGGTGTATCTAGATAAAGGAAGGCCCGTAGACGTGATGTATCTAGTTAAAGGAAGGCCCGTAGACGTGGTGTATCTAGATAAAGGAAGGTCAGTAGACGTGGTGTATCTAGATAAAGGAAGGCCCGTAGACGTGGTGTATCTGGATAAAGGAAGGTCCGTAGACATGGTGTATCTAGATAAACGAAGGCCCGTAGATGTGGTGTATCTAGATAAAGGAAGGCCCGTAGACGTGGTGTATCTGGATAAAGGAAGGTCCGTAGACGTGGTGTATCTAGATAAACGAAGGTCCGTAGATGTGGTGTATCTAGATAAAGGAAGGCCCGTAGACGTGGTGTATCTAGATAAAGGAAGGCCCGTAGACGTGGTGTATCTAGATAAAGGAAGGCCCGTAGACGTGGTGTATCTGGATAAAGGAAGGTCTGTAGACGTGGTGTATCTGGATAAAGGAAGGCCCGTAGACGTGGTGTATCTGGATAAAGGAAGGTCCGTAGACGTGGTGTATCTAGATAAAGGAAGGCCCGTAGATGTGGTGTATCTAGATAAAGGAAGGCCCGTAGACGTGGTGTATCTGGATAAAGGAAGGCCCGTAGACGTGGTGTATCTGGATAAAGGAAGGTCCGTAGATGTGGTGTATCTAGATAAAGGAAGGCCCATAGACGTGGTGTATCTGGATAAAGGAAGGTCTATAGACGTGGTGTATCTGGATAAAGGAAGGTCTGTAGACGTGGTGTATCTAGATAAAGGAAGGTCTGTAGATGTGGTGTATCTAGATAAAGGAAGGCCCGTAGACGTGGTGTATCTGGATAAAGGAAGGCCCGTAGATGTGGTGTATCTAGAAAAAGGAAGGCCCGTAGATGTGTTGTATCTGGATAAAGGAAAGACCCGTAGACGTGGTGTATCTGGATAAAGGAAGGCCCGTAGATGTGGTGTATCTAGATAAAGGAAGGTCCGTAGATGTGGTGTATCTAGATAAAGGAAGGTCAGTAGACGTGGTGTATCTAGATAAAGGAAGGTCCGTAGATGTGGTGTATCTAGATAAAGGAAGGCCCGTAGACGTGGTGTATCTAGATAAAGGAAGGCCCGTAGACGTGGTGTATCTGGATAAAGGAAGGTCAGTAGACGTGGTGTATCTAGATAAAGGAAGGCCCGTAGACGTGGTGTGTATCTGGATAAAGGAAGGTCCGTAGATGTGATGTATCGTAGATGTGGTGTAGATAAAGGAAGGTCCGTAGACGTGGTAAAGGAAGGCCCGTATTTGGATAAAGGAAGAGTCCGTAGATGTGGTGTATCTGGATAAAGGAAGGCCCGTAGACGTGGTGTATCGTAGATGTGGTGTAGATAAAGGAAGGTCTAGATAAAGGAAGGTCGTAGATGTGGTGTATATAGATAAAGGAAGGCCCGTAGACGTGGTGTATCTGGATAAAGGAAGGCTAGATAAAGGAAGGTCCGTAGACGTGGTGTATCTAGATAAAGGAAGGTCCGTAGACGTGGTGTATCTAGATAAAGGAAGGTCCGTAGACGTGGTGTATCTGGATAAAGGAAGGCCCGTAGACGTGGTATCTAGATAAAGGAAGGTCCGTAGACGTGGTGTATCTAGATAAAGGAAGGTCCGTAGATGTGGTGTATCTGGATAAAGGAAGGTCCGTAGATGTGGTGTATATAGATAAAGGAAGGCGTGGTGTATCTGGATAAAGGAAGGTGTAGATGTGGTGTATCGTAGATGTGGTGTATATAGATAAAGGAAGGCCTGTAGATGTGGTGTATCTAGATAAAGGAAGGCCTGTAGATGTGGTGTATCTGGATAAAGGAAGGCCCGTAGACGTGGTGTATCTGGATAAAGGAAGGTCCGTAGACGTGGTGTATCTGGATAAAGGAAGGCCCGTAGACGTGGTGTATCTGGATAAAGGAAGGTCCGTAGACGTGGTGTATCTAGATAAAGGAAGGCCCGTAGACGTGGTGTATCTAGATAAAGGAAGGCCCGTAGACGTGGTGTATCTGGATAAAGGAAGGCCCGTAGATGTGGTGTATCTAGAAAAAGGAAGGCCCGTAGATGTGTTGTATCTAGATAAAGGAAGGTCAGTAGACGTGGTGTATCTAGATAAAGGAAGGTCCGTAGATGTGGTGTATCTAGATAAAGGAAGGTCAGTAGACGTGGTGTATCTGGATAAAGGAAGGTCAGTAGATGTGGTGTATCTAGATAAAGGAAGGTCCGTAGATGTGGTGTATCTGGATAAAGGAAGGTCAGTAGACGTGGTGTATCTGGATAAAGGAAGGTCAGTAGATGTGGTGTATCTAGATAAAGGAAGGTCCGTAGATGTGGTGTATCTGGATAAAGGAAGGTCCGTAGATGTGGTGTATCTGGATAAAGGAAGGCCCGTAGACGTGGTGTATCTAGATATAGGAAGGCCCGTAGATGTGGTGTATCTGGATAAAGGAAGGCCCGTAGACGTGGTGTATCTGGATAAAGGAAGGCCCGTAGACGTGGTGTATCTAGATAAAGGAAGGTCCTTTATCTGGATAAAGGTAGGCCCGTAGATGTGGTGTATCTGGATAAAGGAAGGTCCGTAGATGTGGTGTATCTGGATAAAGGAAGGTCCGTAGACGTGGTGTATCTGGATTTGACACAGTTCCTCATAAATGTTTACATGGACCATAGGGGGAGTACATGGACCATAGGGGGAGTACATGGACCATAGAGGGAGTACATGGACCATAGGGGGAGTACATGGACCATAGGGGGAGTACATGGACCATAGGGGGAGTACATGGACCATAGAGGGAGTACATGGACCATAGAGGGAGTACATGGACCATAGGGGGAGTACATAGAGGGGACATAGGGGGAGTACATGGACCATAGGGGGAGTACATGGACCATAGAGGGAGTACATGGACCATAGGGGGACCATAGGGGGAGTACATGGACCATTGTGGGAGTACATGGACCATAGGGGGAGTACATGGACCATAGGGGGAGTACATGGACCATAGACCATAGGGGGAGTACATGGACCATAGGGGGAGTACATGGACCATAGAGGGAGTACATGGACCATAGAGGGAGTACATGGACCATAGGGGGAGTACATGGACCATAGGGGGAGTACATGGACCATAGGGGGAGTACATGGACCATAGGGGGAGTACATGGACCATAGACCATAGGGGGAGTACATGGACCATAGGGGGAGTACATGGACCATAGAGGGAGTACATGGACCATAGGGGGAGTACATGGACCATAGGGGGAGTACATGGACCATAGGGGGAGTACATGGACCATAGGGGGAGTACATGGACCATAGGAGGAGTACATGGACCATAGAGGGATAGGACCATAGGGGGAGTACATGGGCCATAGGGGGAGTACATACATGGGGGGAGTACATGGCCATAGGGGGAGTACATGGACCATAGAGGGAGTACATGGACCATAGGAGGATATGGGCCATAGGGAGTACATGGACCATAGGGGGAGTACATGGACCATAGAGGGATAGACCATAGGGGAGTACATGGACCATAGGGGGGTACATGGACCATAGGGGGGTACATGGACCATAGGGGGAGTACATGGACCATAGGGGGAGTACATACATAGGGGGACATGGACATAGACCATAGGGGGAGTACATGGACCATAGGGGGAGTACATGGACCATAGGGGGAGTACATGGACCATAGGGGGAGTACATGGACCATAGGAGGAGTACATGGGCCATAGGGGGAGTACATGGGCCATAGGGGGAGTACATGGACCATAGAGGGAGTACATGGACCATAGAGGGAGTACATGGACCATAGAGGGAGTACATGGACCATAGAGGGAGTACATGGACCATAGGGGGAGTACATGGACCATAGGGGGAGTACTAGGAATGGTCAGGGGTGTGTAGTGGGGTCTCCCAGAGTTCTGTGCTGGGACCAATCCTATTTGACCTCTTGACCACCGGGCACTTAAACCCAATTTTCAGCTTTCGGTGCTCTCACAATTTGAATGACAATTACTCAGTCATACAACACTGTACCCAAATGAAATTTTTGTCCTTTTTCCCCCACAGATAGAGCTTTCTTTTGGTGGTATGTAATCACTGTTGGGTTTTTTATTTTTTGCGCTATAAAAGAAAAAACACTGAAAATTCTGTAAAAAAAAAAAAAGATTTTTTCTCTTTTCTGTTATAAAATTTTTGAAAATTTGTAATTTTTATTTTGGTAAAATTTATACGGCTCCATCTCTTTGGTAAAAAATAAGTACAAATTGGTGAATATAATTTGGTCTGTGTGAAGGTTATAGAGTCCACATGCTGTGGTGCCGATCTCTGAAGATCGATCACCCTTGAAGTACTGACGGCCTCTCTTGTTTCTTGGGACCCTAACATGCCAGAAAAGTACAAATACCCCCCAAATGACCCCTTTTTAGAAATAAGACATTCCCAGGTATTTAGAAAGAGGTGTGGTGAGATTTTTGAAGTTTTCCCACAATTCTTTGCAAAATCAAGATTTTTTTTTTATTTTTTGTTTCACAACATTGTCATATTAGCGGGTTATTTCTCACACACAGCATATGCATTCCACAAATTACACCCCCAAAACACATTCTGCTACTCCTCCCGAGTATAGGGAGCACCTTCACATGTGTGAGACTTTTACACAGCGTGGCCACATACAGAGGCCCAACATGCTGGGAGCACCTTCACATGTGTGGGACTTTTACACGGCGTGGCCACATACAGAGGCCCAACATGCTGGGAGCACCTTCACATGTGTGGGACTTTTACACGGCGTGGCCACATACAGAGGCCCAACATGCTGGGAGCACCTTCACATGTGTGAGACTTTTACACAGCGTAGCCACATACAGAGGCCCAACATGCAGGGAGCACTTTCACATGTGTGAGACTTTTACACAGCGTGGCCACATACAGAGGCCCAACATGCTGGGAGCACCTTCACATGTGTGGGACTTTTACACGGCGTGGCCACATACAGAGGCCCAACATGCTGGGAGCACCTTCACATGTGTGGGACTTGTACACAGCGTGGCCACATACAGAGGCCCAACATGCAGGGAGCACCTTCACATGTGTGGGACTTTTACACGGCGTGGCCACATACAGAGGCCCAACATGCTGGGAGCACCTTCACATGTGTTGGACTTGTACACAGCGTGGCCACATACAGAGGCCCAACATGCTGGTAGCACCTTCACATGTGTGGGACTTGAACACAGCGTGGCCACATACAGAGGCCCAACATGCTGGGAGCACCTTCACATGTGTGGGACTTGTACACAGCGTGGCCACATACAGAGGCCCAACATACAGGGAGCACCTTCACATGTGTGGGACTTGTACACAGCGTGGCCACATACAGAGGCCCAACATGCAGGGAGCACCATCACATGTGTGAGACTTTTACACAGCGTGGCCACATACAGAGGCCCAACATGCAGGGAGCACCTTCACATGTGTGAGACTTGTACACAGCGTGGCCACATACAGAGGCCCAACATGCAGGGAGCACCTTCACATGTGTGAGACTTGTTCACAGCGTGGCCACATACAGAGGCCCAACATGCAGGGAGCACCTTCACATGTGTGGGACTTGTACACAGCGTGGCCACATACAGAGGCCCAACATGCAGGGAGCACCTTCACATGTGTGAGACTTGTACACAGCGTGGCCACATACAGAGGCCCAACATGCAGGGAGCACCTTCACATGTGTGGGACTTGTACACAGCGTGGCCACATACAGAGGCCCAACATGCAGGGAGCACCTTCACATGTGTGAGACTTGTACACAGCGTGGCCACATACAGAGGCCCAACATGCAGGGAGCACCATCACATGTGTGAGACTTTTACACAGCGTGGCCACATACAGAGGCCCAACATGCAGGGAGCACCTTCACATGTGTGAGACTTGTACACAGCGTGGCCACATACAGAGGCCCAACATGCAGGGAGCACCATCACATGTGTGAGACTTTTACACAGCGTGGCCACATACAGAGGCCCAACATGCAGGGAGCACCTTCACATGTGTGGGACTTGTACACAGCGTGGCCACATACAGAGGCCCAACATGCAGGGAGCACCTTCACATGTGTGAGACTTGTACACAGCGTGGCCACATACAGAGGCCCAACATGCAGGGAGCACCTTCACATGTGTGGGACTTTTACACAGCTTGGCCACATACAGAGGCCCAACATGCAGGGAGCACCTTCACATGTGTGGGACTTTTACACAGCTTGGCCACATACAGAGGCCCAACATGCTGGGAGCACCATCACATGTGTGAGACTTTTACACAGCGTGGCCACATACAGAGGCCCAACATGCAGGGAGCACCTTCACATGTGTGGGACTTGTACACAGCGTGGCCACATACAGAGGCCCAACATGCAGGGAGTACCTTCACATGTGTGGGACTTGTACACAGCGTGGCCACATACAGAGGCCCAACATGCAGGGAGCACCTTCACATGTGTGGGACTTGTACACAGCGTGGCCACATACAGAGGCCCAACATGCTGGGAGCACCATCACATGTGTAAGACTTTTACACAGCGTGGCCATATACAGAGGCCCAACATGCAGGGAGCACCTTCACATGTGTGGGACTTGTACACAGCGTGGCCACATACAGAGGCCCAACATGCAGGGAGTACCTTCACATGTGTGGGACTTGTACACAGCGTGGCCACATACAGAGGCCCAACATGCAGGGAGCACCTTCACATGTGTGGGACTTGTACACAGCGTGGCCACATACAGAGGCCCAACATGCTGGGAGCACCATCACATGTGTGAGACTTTTACACAGCGTGGCCACATACAGAGGCCCAACATGCAGGGAGCACCTTCACATGTGTGGGACTTGTACACAGCGTGGCCACATACAGAGGCCCAACATGCAGGGAGTACCTTCACATGTGTGGGACTTGTACACAGCGTGGCCACATACAGAGGCCCAACATGCAGGGAGCACCTTCACATGTGTGGGACTTGTACACAGCATGGCCACATACAGAGGCCCAACATGCAGGGAGTACCATCAGGGGTTCTGGAACACCCAGACCAATTCTGACATTGCAAACTTTGCTACTTAAAAATCCCCATAGGCGACGCTTTGATTTTTTTGTACAAGTTGCATGTTTTGACTTACAGAGGAGGTCTAGGGCTAGAATTATCGCTCTCGCTCCAACGTTCGCAGCGATACCTCACTTGTGTGGTTTGAATACCGTTTTCATATGTGGGCGGGACTTGCGTATGCGTTCGCTTCTGCATGCGAGCTCACGGGGACAGGGGCGCTTTAAAAATAAAATAAAAAAATTATTGTTCATTTTACTTTATTTAGTTTGACATTTTTTGATCACTTTTATTCCTATTATAAGGGATGTAAACATGACAGGTCCTCTTTACAGTCTCACCTCTGCGCTGGGAAGCCTGAAATAAAAAGAACGATCCTGGCTTTGATCGTAGCGGTGAGTCAGTAGAAGCACCGGAGGGAGGAGGGGGCGTACTGCAGAGTATTGCACAAGGTAATCCGGAGTATTTCACAGGATTTTGCAGGGTATTGCAGAGTATTGCAGAGTATTGCACAGGGTATTGCAGAGTATTGCACAGAGTATTGCACAGGGTATTGCAGAGTATTGCAGAGTATTGCACAGGGGATTGCAGGGTATTGCAGAGTATTGCAGAGTATTGCAGAGTATTGCACAGGGTATTGCAGAGTATTGCACAGAGTATTGCACAGGGTATTGCAGGGTATTGCAGAGTATTGCACAGGGTATTGCACAGGGTATTGCAGAGTATTGCAGAGTATTGCAGAGTATTGCACAGGGTATTGCAGAGTATTGCACAGAGTATTGCACAGGGTATTGCAGAGTATTGCACAGGGTATTGCACAGGGTATTGCAGAGTATTGCACAGAGTATTGCACAGGGTATTGCAGAGTATTGCACAGGGTATTGCACAGGGTATTGCAGAGTATTGCACAGGGTATTGCAGAGTATTGCACAGGGGATTGCAGGGTATTGCACAGGGTATTGCAGAGTATTGCGGAGTATTGCAGAGTATTGCAGAGTATTGCACAGGGTATTGCAGAGTATTGCAGAGTATTGCAGAGTATTGCACAGGGTATTGCAGAGTATTGCAGAGTATTGCACAGGGTATTGCACAGGGTATTGCAGAGTATTGCACAGGGTATTGCACAGGGTATTGCAGAGTATTGCACAGGGTATTGCAGAGTATTGCAGGGTATTGCACAGGGTATTGCGGAGTATTGCACAGAGTATTGCACAGAGTATTGCACAGGGTATTGCAGAGTATTGCAGGGTATTGCACAGGGTATTGCAGGGTATTGCACAGGGTATTGCAGAGTATTGCAGGGTATTGCACAGAGTATTGCACAGGGTATTGCAGAGTATTGCACAGGGTATTGCACAGGGTATTGCAGAGTATTGCACAGGGTATTGCAGAGTATTGCACAGGGTATTGCAGAGTATTGCAGAGTATTGCACAGAGTATTGCACAGGGTATTGCAGAGTATTGCACAGGGTATTGCGGAGTATTGCAGAGTATTGCACAGGGTATTGCAGAGTATTGCACAGAGTATTGCACAGGGTATTGCAGAGTATTGCACAGGGTATTGCACAGGGTATTGCAGAGTATTGCACAGGGTATTGCAGAGTATTGCACAGGGGATTGCAGGGTATTGCACAGGGTATTGCAGAGTATTGCAGGGTATTGCGGAGTATTGCAGAGTATTGCACAGGGTATTGCAGAGTATTGCAGAGTATTGCAGAGTATTGCACAGGGTATTGCAGAGTATTGCACAGGGTATTGCAGAGTATTGCAGGGTATTGCACAGGGTATTGCACAGGGTATTGCAGAGTATTGCACAGGGTATTGCACAGGGTATTGCGGAGTATTGCACAGGGTATTGCAGAGTATTGCACAGGGTATTGCAGAGTATTGCAGAGTATTGCACAGGGTATTGCAGAGTATTGCACAGGGTATTGCAGGGTATTGCACAGGGTATTGCAGAGTATTGCACAGGGTATTGCACAGAGTATTGCAGAGTATTGCAGAGTATTGTGTATTGCAGAGTATTGCACAGGGTATTGCAGATTATTGCACAGGGTATTGCAGGGTATTGCGGAGTATTGCAGAATATTGCACAGAGTATTGCACAGGGTATTGCAGAGTATTGCAGAGTATTGCACAGGGTATTGCAGAGTATTGCAGAGTATTGTGTATTGCAGAGTATTGCACAGGGTATTGCAGAGTATTGCACAGGGTATTGCAGAGTATTGTGTATTGCAGAGTATTGCAGAGTATTGCAGAGTATTGCACAGGGTATTGCAGAGTATTGCACAGGGTATTGCAGAGTATTGCACAGGGTATTGCAGGGTATTGCACAGAGTATTGCACAGGGTATTGCAGAGTATTGCAGAGTATTGCACAGGGTATTGCACAGGGTATTGCACAGGGTATTGCACAGAGTATTGCACAGAGTATTGCAGAGTATTGCAGAGTATTGCACAGGGTATTGCACAGGGTATTGCACAGGGTATTGCAGAGTATTGCACAGGGTATTGCAGAGTATTGCACAGGGTATTGCAGAGTATTGCAGGGTATTGCACAGGGTATTGCAGGGTATTGCACAGGGTATTGCAGAGTATTGCAGGGTATTGCACAGAGTATTGCACAGGGTATTGCAGAGTATTGCACAGGGTATTGCACAGGGTATTGCAGAGTATTGCACAGGGTATTGCAGGGTATTGCACAGGGTATTGCAGAGTATTGCAGGGTATTGCGGAGTATTGCACAGGGTATTGCAGAGTATTGCACAGGGTATTGCAGAGTATTGCAGAGTATTGCACAGGGTATTGCACAGGGTATTGCAGAGTATTGCACAGGGTATTGCAGGGTATTGCACAGGGTATTGCAGAGTATTGCACAGGGTATTGCACAGAGTATTGCACAGGGTATTGCAGAGTATTGTGTATTGCAGAGTATTGCACAGAGTATTGCACAGGGTATTGCAGAGTATTGCAGAGTATTGTGTATTGCAGAGTATTGCACAGGGTATTGCAGAGTATTGCACAGGGTATTGCAGAGTATTGTGTATTGCAGAGTATTGCAGAGTATTGCACAGGGTATTGCAGAGTATTGCACAGGGTATTGCAGAGTATTGCAGAGTATTGCACAGGGTATTGCAGAGTATTGCACAGGGTATTGCAGAGTATTGCACAGGGTATTGCAGAGTATTGCACAGGGTATTGCAGAGTATTGCACAGGGTATTGCAGGGTATTGCACAGAGTATTGCACAGGGTATTGCAGAGTATTGCAGAGTATTGCACAGGGTATTGCACAGAGTATTGCACAGGGTATTGCACAGGGTATTGCACAGGGTATTGCGGAGTATTGCACAGGGTATTGCACAGAGTATTGCACAGGGTATTGCAGAGTATTGCACAGAGTATTGCAGAGTATTGCACAGGGTATTGCACAGGGTATTGCAGAGTATTGCACAGGGTATTGCACAGGGTATTGCACAGGGTATTGCAGAGTATTGCAGAGTATTGCAGAGTATTGCAGAGTATTGCACAGGGTATTGCACAGGGTATTGCAGAGTATTGCAGAGTATTGCAGAGTATTGCACAGGGTATTGCACAGGGTATTGCAGAGTATTGCACAGAGTATTGCAGAGTATTGCAGAGTATTGCACAGGGTATTGCAGAGTATTGCACAGGGTATTGCACAGGGTATTGCACAGGGTATTGCAGAGTATTGCAGAGTATTGCACAGGGTATTGCAGAGTATTGCAGAGTATTGCACAGGGTATTGCAGAGTATTGCACAGGGTATTGCAGAGTATTGCAGAGTATTGCACAGGGTATTGCAGAGTATTGCACAGGGTATTGCAGGGTATTGCAGAGTATTGCAGAGTATTGCACAGGGTATTGCACAGGGTATTGCACAGGGTATTGCAGAGTATTGCAGAGTATTGCACAGGGTATTGCAGAGTATTGCACAGAGTATTGCAGAGTATTGCACAGGGTATTGCAGAGTATTGCAGAGTATTGCACAGGGTATTGCACAGGGTATTGCAGAGTATTGCAGAGTATTGCACAGGGTATTGCAGAGTATTGCACAGGGTATTGCAGAGTATTGCACAGGGTATTGCAGAGTATTGCAGAGTATTGCACAGGGTATTGCAGAGTATTGCACAGGGTATTGCAGAGTATTGCACAGGGTATTGCAGGGTATTGCACAGAGTATTGCACAGGGTATTGCGGAGTATTGCACAGGGTATTGCACAGAGTATTGCACAGGGTATTGCAGAGTATTGCACAGGGTATTGCAGAGTATTGCAGAGTATTGCACAGGGTATTGCACAGGGTATTGCACAGGGTATTGCAGAGTATTGCAGAGTATTGCACAGGGTATTGCAGAGTATTGCACAGAGTATTGCAGAGTATTGCACAGGGTATTGCAGAGTATTGCAGAGTATTGCACAGGGTATTGCACAGGGTATTGCAGAGTATTGCAGAGTATTGCACAGGGTATTGCACAGGGTATTGCAGAGTATTGCAGAGTATTGCACAGGGTATTGCACAGGGTATTGCAGGGTATTGCACAGAGTATTGCAGAGTATTGCACAGGGTATTGCAGAGTATTGCAGAATATTGCACAGGGTATTGCACAGGGTATTGCAGAGTATTGCAGAGTATTGCACAGGGTATTGCAGAGTATTGCACAGAGTATTGCAGAGTATTGCACAGGGTATTGCAGAGTATTGCACAGGGTATTGCAGAGTATTGCACAGGGTATTGCACAGGGTATTGCAGAGTATTGCAGAGTATTGCACAGGGTATTGCACAGGGTATTGCAGGGTATTGCAGAGTATTGCACAGGGTATTGCACAGGGTATTGCAGAGTATTGCACAGGGTATTGCAGGGTATTGCACAGAGTATTGCACAGAGTATTGCACATGGTATTGCAGGGTATTGCACAGAGTATTGCAGAGTATTGCACAGGGTATTGCAGAGTATTGCAGAGTATTGCAGAGTATTGCACAGGGTATTGCACAGGGTATTGCACAGGGTATTGCAGAGTATTGCAGAGTATTGCACAGGGTATTGCAGAGTATTGCACAGAGTATTGCAGAGTATTGCACAGAGTATTGCAGAGTATTGCACAGGGTATTGCAGAGTATTGCACAGAGTATTGCAGAGTATTGCACAGGGTATTGCAGAGTATTGCAGAGTATTGCACAGGGTATTGCACAGGGTATTGCAGAGTATTGCACAGGGTATTGCAGGGTATTGCACAGGGATAGCTGAGCTGGGATGGATGGATGGATCGGTGAGTGCAATTGTCACAGATCCAGCCCACAGCACTGCAGCTGCCTCCGATCCCTCCCCCTCCCCCTCCCCCAGATCGGTACAGAGAGGGGAGGGAGGAGCCTTGAAGACCCGACGGATTGCGGTAATTTGGCGCTGATAGCGTCCGTCTACCACACAATCACTTGATCACGTGATGCGCCGGGTCTTCCAGGGGCCGTCCATAGACATCCCCCCAGAATAACGCGACCGCGCTGGACACGTATTTTCTCTATAGTGCGGTCATCAAGAGGTTAATGTGTCATAAATGACTGGAGGAGGAGGAGGGGCAATCTCTGTATTTGGGGACGATACAAATGAATGAGGGGGAGGGGCAACTACACGGCCAATGAGGTTCAATGTAGAAACATTTCAAATAATATTTTTGGGTGGTAAAAATCTGAATGCAATCTATACACTGGGGTACACACAGAGCGGGGTACAGGGGGATTAGTACTGGGGTACACACAGAGCGGGGTACAGGGGATAAGTACTGGGGTACACACAGAGCGGGGTACAGGGGGATTAGTACTGGGGTACACACAGAGCGGGGTACAGGGGATAAGTACTGGGGTACACACAGAGCGGGGTACAGGGGGATTAGTACTGGGGTACACACAGAGCGGGGTACAGGGGATAAGTACTGGGGTACACACAGAGCGGGGTACAGGGGGATTAGTACTGGGGTACACACAGAGCGGGGTACAGGGGATTAGTACTGGGGTACACACAGAGCGGGGTACAGGGGGATTAGTACTGGGGTACACACAGAGCGGGGTACAGGGGATAAGTACTGGGGTACACACAGAGCGGGGTACAGGGGGATTAGTACTGGGGTACACACAGAATGGGGTACAGGGGGATTAGTACTGGGGTACACACAGAGCGGGGTACAGGGGGATTAGTACTGGGGTACACACAGAGCGGGGTACAGGGGGATTAGTACTGGGGTACACACAGAGCGGGGTACAGGGGGATTAGTACTGGGGTACACACAGAGCTGGGGACCAGGGGGATTAGTACTGGGGTACACACAGAGCGGGGTACAGGGGGATTAGTACTGGGGTACACACAGAATGGGGTACAGGGGGATTAGTACTGGGGTACACACAGAGCGGGGTACATGGGGATTAGTACTGGGGTACACACAGAATGGGGTACAGGGGGATTATTACTGGGGTACACACAGAGCGGGGTACAGGGGGATTAGTACTGGGGTACACACAGAGCGGGGTACAGGGGATTAGTACTGGGGTACACACAGAATGGGGTACAGGGGGATTATTACTGGGGTACACACAGAGCGGGGTACAGGGGGATTAGTACTGGGGTACACACAGAGCGGGGTACAGGGGGATTAGTACTGGGGTACACACAGAGCGGGGTACAGGGGGATTAGTACTGGGGTACACACAGAGCGGGGTACAGGGGGATTAGTACTGGGGTACACACAGAGCGGGGTACAGGGGGATTAGTACTGGGGTACAAACAGAGCGGGGTAGAGGGGGATTAGTACTGGGGTACACACAGAATGGGGTACAGAGGGATTAGTACTGGGGTACACACAGAATGGGGTACAGGGGGATTAGTACTGGGGTACACACAGAGCGGGGTACAGGGGGATTAGTACTGGGGTACACACAGAGGGGGTACAGGGGGATTAGTACTGGGGTACACACAGAGCGGGTACAGGGGGATTAGTACTGGGGTACACACAGAGCGGGGTACAAGGGGATTAGTACTGGGGTACACACAGAGCGGGGTACAGGGGGATTAGTACTGGGGTACACACAGAGCGGGGTACAGGGGGATTAGTACTGGGGTACACACAGAATGGGGTACAGGGGGATTAGTACTGGGGTACACACAGAGCGGGGTACAGGGGGGATTAGTACTGGGGTACACACAGAGCGGGGTACAGGGGGATTAGTACTGGGGTACACACAGAGCGGGGTACAGGGGGATTAGTACTGGGGTACACACATAATGGGGTACAGGGGGATTAGTACTGGGGTACACACAGAGCGGGGTACAGGGGGATTAGTACTGGGGTACAAACAGAGCGGGGTACAGGGGGATTAGTACTGGGGTACACACAGAATGGGGTACAGGGGGATTAGTACTGGGGTACACACAGAATGGGGTACAGGGGGATTAGTACTGGGGTACACACAGAGCGGGGTACAGGGGGATTAGTACTGGGGTACACACAGAATGGGGTACAGGGGGATTAGTACTGGGGTACACACAGAGCGGGGTACAGGGGGGGAATAGTACTGGGGTACACACAGAGTGGGGTACAAGGGGATTAGTACTGGGGTACACACAGAGCGGGGTACAGGGGGATTAGTACTGGGATACACACAGAGCGGGGTACAGGGGGATTATTACTGGGGTACACACATAGCGGGGTACAGGGGGATTAGTACTGGGGTACACACAGAGCGGGGTACATGGGGATTAGTACTGGGGTACACACAGAATGGGGTACAGAGGGATTAGTACTGGGGTACACACAGAATGGGGTACAGGGGGATTAGTACTGGGGTACACACAGAGCGGGGTACAGGGGATAAGTACTGGGGTACACACAGAGCGGGGTACAGGGGGATTAGTACTGGGGTACACACAGAGCGGGGTACAGGGGGATTAGTACTGGGGTACACACAGAGCGGGGTACAGGGGGATTAGTACTGGGGTACACACAGAGCGGGGTACAGGGGATAAGTACTGGGGTACACACAGAGCGGGGTACAGGGGGATTAGTACTGGGGTACACACAGAATGGGGTACAGGGGGATTAGTACTGGGGTACACACAGAGCGGGGTACAGGGGATTAGTACTGGGGTACACACAGAGCGGGGTACAGGGGGATTAGTACTGGGGTACACACAGAGCGGGTACAGGGGGATTAGTACTGGGGTACACACAGAGCGGGGTACAGGGGGATTAGTACAGGGGTACACACAGAGCTGGGGACCAGGGGGATTAGTACTGGGGTACACACAGAGCGGGGTACAGGGGGATTAGTACTGGGGTACACACAGAATGGGGGGTACAGGGGGATTATTACTGGGGTACAACATAGCGGGGTACAGGGGGATTAGTACTGGGTTACACACAGAGCGGGGTACAGGGGGATTAGTACTGGGGTACACACAGAGCGGGGTACAGGGGGATTAGTACTGGGGTACACACAGAGCGGGGTACATGGGGATTAGTACTGGGGTACACACAGAATGGGTACAGGGGGATTATTACTGGGGTACACACAGCGGGGTACAGGGGGATTAGTACTGGGGTACACACAGAGCGGGGTACAGGGGGATTAGTACTGGGGTACACACAGAATGGGGTACAGGGGGATTATTACTGGGGTACACACAGAGCGGGGTACAGGGGGATTAGTACTGGGGTACACACAGAGCGGGGTACAGGGGGATTAGTACTGGGGTACACACAGAGCGGGGTACAGGGGGATTAGTACTTGGGTACACACAGAGCGGGGTACAGGGGGATTAGTACTGGGGTACACACAGAGCGGGGTACAGGGGGGATTAGTACTGGGGTACAAACAGAGGGGGGTAGGGGATTAGTAAGGGATTAGTATGGGGTACACACAGAATGGGGTACAGGGGATTAGTACTGGGGTACACACAGAATGGGGTACAGGGGGGATTAGTACTGGGGTACACACAGAGCGGGGTACAGGGGGATTAGTACTGGGGTACACACAGAGCGGGGTACAGGGGGTATTAGTACTGGGGTACACACAGAGCGGGGTACAGGGGGATTAGTACTGGGGTACACACAGAGGGGGTACAAGGGGATTAGTACTGGGGTACACACAGAGCGGGGTACAGGGGGATTAGTACTGGGGTACACACAGAGCGGGGTACAGGGGATTAGTACTGGGGTACACACAGAATGGGGTACAGGGGGATTAGTACTGGGGTACACACAGAGCGGGGTACAGGGGGGATTAGTACTGGGGTACACACAGAGCGGGGTACAGGGGGATTAGTACTGGGGTACACACAGAGCGGGGTACAGGGGGATTAGTACTGGGGTACACACATAATGGGGTACAGGGGATTAGTACTGGGGTACACACAGAGCGGGGTACAGGGGGATTAGTACTGGGGTACAAACAGGCGGGCGGGGTACAGGGGGATTAGTACTGGGGTACACACAGAATGGGGTACAGGGGGATTAGTACTGGGGTACACACAGATGGGGTACAGGGGGATTAGTACTGGGGTACACACAGAGCGGGGTACAGGGGGATTAGTACTGGGGTACACACAGAATGGGGTACAGGGGGATTAGTACTGGGGTACACACAGAGCGGGGTACGGGGGGAATAGTACTGGGGTACACACAGAGTGGGGTACAAGGGGATTAGTACTGGGTACACACAGAGCGGGGTACAGGGGGATTAGTACTGGGATACACACAGAGCGGGGGTACAGGGGGATTATTACTGGGGTACACACATAGCGGGGTACAGGGGGATTAGTACTGGGGTACACACAGAGCGGGGTACAGGGGGATTAGTACTGGGGTACACACAGAATGGGGTACAGAGGGATTAGTACTGGGGTACACACAGAATGGGGTACAGGGGGATTAGTACTGGGGTACACACAGAGCGGGGTACAGGGGGATTAGTACTGGGGTACACACAGAATGGGGTACAGGGGATTAGTACTGGGGTACACACAGAATGGGGGGTACAGGGGATTAGTACTGGGGTACACACAGAGCGGGGTACAAGGGGATTAGTACTGGGGTACACACAGAGCGGGGTACAGGGGGATTAGTACTGGGGTACACACAGAGCGGGGTACAGGGGGATTAGTACTGGGGTACACACAGAGCGGGGTACAGGGGGATTAGTACTGGGGTACACACAGAGCGGGGTACAGGGGGATTAGTACTGGGGTACACACAGAATTGGGTACAGAGGGATTAGTACTGGGGTACACACAGAATGGGGTACAAGGGGATTAGTACTGGGGTACACACAGAGCGGGGTACAGGGGGATTATTACTGGGGTACACACATAGCGGGGTACAGGGGGATTAGTACTGGGTACTGGGGTACACACAGAGCGGGGTACAGGGGGATTAGTACTGGGGTACACACAGAATGGGGTACAGAGGGATTAGTACTGGGGTACACACAGAATGGGGTACAGGGGGATTAGTACTGGGGTACACACAGAGCGGGGTACAGGGGGATTAGTACTGGGGTACACACAGAATGGGGTACAGGGGGATTAGTACTGGGGTACACACAGAATGGGGTACAGGGGGATTAGTACTGGGGTACACACAGAGCGGGGTACAAGGGGATTAGTACTGGGGTACACACAGAGCGGGGTACAGGGGGATTAGTACTGGGGTACAACACAGAGCGGGGTACAGGGGGATTAGTACTGGGGTACACACAGAGCGGGGTACAGGGGGATTAGTACTGGGGTACACACAGAGCGGGGTACAGGGGGATTAGTATGGGGTACACACAGAATTGGGTACAGAGGGATTAGTACTGGGGTACACACAGAATGGGGTACAAGGGGATTAGTACTGGGTACACACAGAGCGGGGTACAGGGGATTTAGTACTGGGGTACACACAGAATGGGGTACAGGGGGGATTAGTACTGGGGTACACACAGAGCGGGTACAGGGGGGATTAGTACTGGGGTACACACAGAGCGGGGTACAAGGGGATTAGTACTGGGGTACACACAGAGCGGGGTACAGGGGGATTAGTACTGGGGTACACACAGAGCGGGGGTACAGGGGGGATTAGTACTGGGGTACACACAGAGCGGGGTACAGGGGGATTAGTACTGGGGTATACACAGAGCGGGGTACAGGGGATAAGTACTGGGGTATACACAGAGCGGGGTACAGGGGATAAGTACTGGGGTATACACAGAGCGGGGTACAGGGGGATAAGTACTGGGGTACACACAGAGCGGGGTACAGGGGGATTAGTACTGGGGTACACACAGAGCGGGGTACAGGGGGGATTAGTACTGGGGTACACACAGAGCGGGGTACAGGGGGGATTAGTACTGGGGTACACACAGAGCGGGGTACAGGGGGGATTAGTACTGGGGTACACACAGAGCGGGGTACAAGGGGATTAGTACTGGGGTACACACAGAGCGGGGTACAGGGGGATTAGTACTGGGGTACACACAGAGCGGGGTACAAGGGGATTAGTACTGGGGTACACACAGAGCGGGGTACAGGGGGATTAGTACTGGGGTACACACAGAATGGGGTACAGGGGGAGACCCTGAGACCCGATGTTATGTGGGGGGTAAAACTACGGCTCAGCTGTCTGTGTGTATGGCCCCGGGGGGGGGGGAGATTTATTACTGAAGATAAGATCTGAGGTACGGGGGTGGGGGGATGGGGGGGGGTTTGGGTCGGAGTTCTACTTTATGCCCCTGTAATAATTCTGTATAGCATGTCCTTGCTGTGCCCCTCCCCCATGTCAGGTGTGTGAAGGTCGGGGGAGGGGGGGGGGCGGATTGCACAATGGAGCACGGCGGAGCGTTTCTCTGCATATAATGGACTTCGCCGCCGGCGTCACCACCCAACACCTGACCGCCACCAAGACTCCCATCCCCCACCATGAGCACTGAACTACCCCCACAGTATAAGTTGGGGGGTACTGGATTTTTTGTGCCCCCCCATAATGAAGCACCCAAGGCAGCTGCCCCATTTACCTATCCCTTGGCCCTGAATGCATCGGCCACCTTGGTATCCAGTGATTGCCTATAGGTTGGTGCACTACAAGTCCCAGCATGTGGCGTCCGCGATATCCCGGAACTTGTATGTCCTACAGGAGAGTCTCTACAGACCTCTCCCCCATAGAGATGCTGGGAAGTGACAGTTATGTGACAGTTTAGGCACCTCTGTACCTTTAAGAAGGGGCGGGCTCTCCGCACTCACCTGTCCATTGTATGGATGTGACCCTAGAAGTGGGGGGAGGGTGCAGACAACGGGGTGCCATGATGGGGTCTGCAGGTCATGTGATGGCCAATCTGTATAAACGGAACCCCGATCCCCACACAGAATAATAATTATCAGGCTCCGGGATGATCGGGGGATAATTATCGGGCTCCGGGATGATCGGGGGATAATTATCGGGCTCCGGGATGATCGGGGGATAATTATCGGGCTCCGGGGTGATCGGGGGATAATTATCGGGCTCCGGGGTGATCGGGGGATAATTATCGGGCTCCGGGATCTATGATCGGGGGATAATTATCGGGCTCCGGGGTGATCGGGGGATAATTATCGGGCTCCGGGGTGATCGGGGGATAATTATCGGGGTCCGGGATGATCGGGGGATAATTATCGGGCTCTGGGATGATCGGGGGATAATTATCGGGCTCCGGGGTGATCGGGGGATAATTATCGGGCTCCGGGGTGATCGGGGGATAATTATCGGGCTCCGGGATGATCGGGGGATAATTATCGGGCTCCGGGGTGATCGGGGGATAATTATCGGGCTCCGGGGTGATCGGGGGATAATTATCGGGCTCCGGGATGATCGGGGGATAATTATCGGGCTCCGGGGTGATCGGGGGGATAATTATCGGGCTCCGGGTGATCGGGGGATAATTATCGGGGTCCGGGATGATCGGGGGATAATTATCGGGCTCTGGGATGATCGGGGATAATTATCGGGCTCCGGGATGATCGGGGGATAATTATCGGGCTCCGGGATGATCGGGGGATAATTATCGGGCTCCGGGGTGATCGGGGGATAATTCTCGGGCTCCGGGGTGATCGGGGGATAATTATCGGGGTCCGGGATGATCGGGGGATAATTATCGGGCTCCGGGATGATCGGGGGATAATTATCGGGCTCCGGGGTGATCGGGGGATAATTATCGGGCTCCGGGGTGATCGGGGGATAATTATCGGGGTCCGGGATGATCGGGGGATAATTATCGGGCTCTGGGATGATCGGGGGATAATTATCGGGCTCCGGGATGATCGGGGGATAATTATCGGGCTCCGGGATGATCGGGGGATAATTATCGGGCTCCGGGGTGATCGGGGGATAATTATCGGGCTCCGGGGTGATCGGGGGATAATTATCGGGGTCCGGGATGATCGGGGATAATTATCGGGCTCCGGGATGATCGGGGGATAATTATCGGGCTCCGGGGGTGATCGGGGGATAATTATCGGGCTCCGGGATGATCGGGGATAATTATTGGGCTCCCGGATGATCGGGGGATAATTATCGGGCTCTGGGATGATCGGGGGATAATTATCGGGCTCCGGGATGATCGGGGGATAATTATTGGGCTCCCGGATGATCGGGGGATAATTATCGGGCTCTGGGATGATCGGGGGATAATTATCGGGCTCCGGGGTGATCGGGGGGATAATTATCGGGCTCCGGGATGATCGGGGGATAATTATCGGGCTCTGGGATGATCGGGGGATAATTATCGGGCTCCGGGGTGATCGGGGGATAATTATCGGGCTCCGGGGTGATCGGGGGATAATTATCGGGCTCCGGGGTGATCGGGGGATAATTATCGCTCGGGTGATCGGGGGATAATTATCGGGCTCCGGGATGATCGGGGGATAATTATCGGGCTCCGGGGTGATCGGGGGATAATTATCGGGCTCCGGGATGATCGGGGGATAATTATCGGGCTCCGGGATGATCGGGGGATAATTATCGGCTCCGGGATGATCGGGGGATAATTATCGGGCTCCGGGATGATCGGGGATAATTATCGGGCTCCGGGATGATCGGGGGATAATTATCGGGCTCCGGGATGATCGGGGGATAATTATCGGGCTCCGGGATGATCGGGGGATAATTATCGGGCTCCGGGATGATCGGGGGATAATTATCGGGCTCCGGGATGATCGGGGGATAATTAAACTCACTTGGTGTCTCACCTGCATTCAATAATCCTCAGAACTCGGAGTAATTATTATGTGTCCCCCTCCCCCCCTCTACCAACACACATTGTGAGACGGGACAATTCGGTTGGTAAGTTTGGGCTCAGAAATCTCCTTGTATTCGTTTGAGGGTGTAAATTAATGGGGGATGAGTAGGGTATCAGGTGGGGGAGTGAGTAGGAGGGGGGGTGTAGAGGATGAGTGGAGAGGGCGGGTGAGTAGGATGGGGGGTGAGTAGGAGGGGGGGGGGGTGAGTGGGAGGGGGGGTGTAGGGAGTGGGAGGGAGGAGGGTATAGAGGGATGAGTAGGGGGGGGTGAGGGAGGTATCAGGTGGGGGGGAGTAGGAGAGTAGGAGGGGGGGTGTAGAGGGTGAGTGGAGGGGGGGGGGGGGTGAGTAGGATGGGGGGTGAGTAGGGTGTGTAGGGAGTAGGAGGGGGGTGAGAAGGAAGGGGGGTGTAGAGGATGAGAGGGGAGTGAGTAGGGGGGGTGAGGGGGGTATCAGGTGGGGGGAGTGAGTAGGAGGGGGGGTGAGTGGGAGGGGGGTGTAGAGGATGAGTGGGATGGGGGGGTGAGTCGGAGGATGAGGGGGTGGGGGGTATCAAGTGGGGGGGTGAGGTGGGGGGGTGAGTATTTGGGGGAGGGGTGAGTAGGAGGGGGGAGGGGTCAGTGGGAGGCACACCCCATCACACGTCTGTTTTGTTTCTCGTATCGGATTTCTGAGATTTTTATCGGGAAGTTTGTAGGTTTTTAATAAACGGGAACATGAAGATCGGTGAGGAGGGAACTTGGTGATCGGATGACACGTCTCTGCGCTCTGATTGGCTGCTCAGTGATGTGTATGAATGGACAACATAAAGGTTGCGCTCACTATAAACAATTCAGTAACTATGGATACCGGCGTCTCTCCAAGTTCCTGTCGATGGAGGAACCTACCTGAGCGCGGTCCGCGGTCCCTGTAACGGACTGTTGGACAGAACGATATCGGCGCGCCCACGGGCTGAGTAACGTATCAGAGACCTCCGCTGGTTTCCGTACGTGTGGCTCCTCCCCCAATCTATAGAGAATGATCGTCACTCGGGGCACACTGGTGTTGCGAAACGCGTAGGGCGGAAACGTCGCTCCCCATTACCTACCTCCAGGAACGCGTTTCCCTTGCAGCCGATTGGCCGGCGCCGCCAGGTTGAAGGGCGTTTATTTTCTGATCTGTTTTTTTATCCTTCCTTAATAATTCCGTACAGTTTTATGGGATCTCCATCTCACTCGGATCGGGTGGGGGGAGGGGGCGTCTGCTTGTAGGTGTGTTGTAGATCCGGTGAGCAGCGAATCACATCACACAACTTCTGTCTGCGAGACGATCGAAATATTTTTATATCACCGCCGCCGTTTTCTCTGAAATAATAAATCTGCCGATCGTTTTCTATTTCCTCCATTCTTTTAGCTCAACTTTCTTCCCCCAATTTCCTTTATTTTCCTTTTTTTAACAATGTATATAAATTGTAACTACAGATCCACATATAATGGGGCACAGCGGGGAACCCCTCATAATGGGGCACAGGGATGGTGGGAACCCCTCATAATAGGGCACAGGGATGGTGGGAACCCCTCATAATGGGGCACAGGGATGGTGGGAACCCCTCATAATGGGGCACAGGGATGGTGGGAACCCCTCATAATGGGCACAGGGATGGTGGGAACCCCTCATAATGGGGCACAGGGATGGTGGGAACCCCTCATAATAGGGCACAGGGATGGTGGGAACCCCTCATAATGGGGCACAGGGATGGTGGGAACCCCTCATAATGGTGCACAGGGATGGTGGGAACCCCTCATAATGGGGCACAGGGATGGTGGGAACCCCTCATAATGGGGCACAGGGATGGTGGGAACCCCTCATAATGGGGCACAGGGATGGTGGGAACCCCTCATAATGGTGTACAGGGATGGTGGGAACCCCTCATAATGGTGTACAGGGATGGTGGGAACCCCTCATAATGGGCGCAGGGATGGTGGGAACCCCTCATAATGGGGCACAGCGGGGGGGGGGGGGGATTTTTTCCCAGCGGATATCACGTGGTCTTTTTTCTTCCCTCCAGATAAAACATGGAGAGGAATTCTTCCTGGCGGGTTGTTGTTGTCGGTCGGCGGCCCCTCCCCCCCCCCTTATCTCTCTTTTCTCTGAGATAATCCTCCATGTATAGAGAGATGACATCATAGTGATCCCTCCCCTCCCCCGAGACTGCAAACTGCTGATGTCTGTCCTCTCACCCCAAACACTCAAACAGTCTGTTACCGCCTCCTCTAACAACCCCCCCAAACACCACTCTGTACCCCACTATACCCCCAACCACCCCCCAACTCCCCCAATACTATCCCCACTATCCCAACACCCCCACACATCCCCCCCTCCCTTATACCCTCCCCACCACCACCACCCCCCAATACTATACCCCCCCACCCTCCGCCCCCCCCCCCCCCCACTATACACCCCAACACCACCCTCCCCCACTATACAACCCAACACCACCCTCCCCCATCCCCCACTATACCTCCCAACACCACCACCATCCCCCCCCAATACTATACCCCCAACACCCTCCCGCCCCCCCCACTATACCGTCCACACAACCCTCCCCCCACTATACCGTCCAACACCACCCTCCCCCCACTATACAACCCAACACCACCACCATCCTCCCCCAATACTATACCTCCCAAAACCACCACCTCCCCCCCAATATATACCCCCAACACCCTCCGCCCCCCCCCACTATACACCCCCAACACCACCTTCCCCCCATATACAACCAAACACCACCCTCCCCCCCCCCCCCCACTTACACCCCAACACCACTCTCCTCATCCCCCAATACTATACCCGCACTATACCCCCAACTTCGCCACCATCTATCCGAATACTATATCCCCCACCACTATACCCCCCAAACACCACCCTCCCCCTCTGTACAGATCTGTGTATTGATTCTTCTGGAATTTCCAGTAATGACAAAACTACAAAAGAATCACAAGGGGCTCTGCTGACATCTGGTGGCCAAAAAGAGAATTGCACCTTGTGGATTTCTGGCTGCTCAATACTGAGGATCTCCAGATCAGGAAATGTTCATTGAAGAATATCAGATTCCCTGCAGTAGTTTGTGTCTCTGCCCCTCCCACAATGGGGAGATTTCCCTGCAGTAGTTTGTGTCTCTGCCCCTCCCACAATGAGGAGATTTCCTGCTGTAGTTTGTGTCTCTGCCCCTCCCACAATGAGGAGATTTCCTGCAGTAGTTTGTGTCTCTGCCCCTCCCACAATGGGGAGATTTCCTCCAGTAGTTTGTGTCTCTGCCCCTCCCACAATGGGGAGATTTCCTCCAGTAGTTTGTGTCTCTGCCCCTCCCACAATGGGGAGGTTTCCTGCAGTAGTTTGTGTCACTGCCCCTCCCACAATGGGGAGATTTCCCGCAGTAGTTTGTGTCTCTGCCCCTCCCACAATGAGGAGATTCCCTCTGTAGTTTGTGTCTCTGCCCCTCCCACAATGGGGAGATTTCCTGCAGTAGTTTGTGTCTCTGCCCCTCCCACAATGGGGAGATTTCCTGCAGTAGTTTGTGTCTCTGCCCCTCCCACAATGGGGAGATTTCCTGCAGTAGTTTGTGTCTCTGCCCCTCCCACAATGGGGAGATTTCCTGCAGTAGTTTGTGTCTCTGCCCCTCCCACAATGGGGAGATTTCCCGCAGTAGTTTGTGTCTCTGCCCCTCCCACAATGTGGAGATTTCCTGCAGTAGTTTGTGTCTCTGCCCCTCCCACAATGGGGAGATTTCCTGCAGTAGTTTGTGTCTCTGCCCCTCCCACAATGTGGAGATTTCCTGCAGTAGTTTGTGTCTCTGCCCCTCCCACAATGAGGAGATTCCCTCTGTAGTTTGTGTCTCTGCCCCTCCCACAATGGGGAGATTTAATGCAGTAGTTTGTGTCTCTGCCCCTCCCACAATGAGGAGATTTCCTGCAGTAGTTTGTGTCTCTGCCCCTCCCACAATGGGGAGATTTCCTGCAGTAGTTTGTGTCTCTGCCCCTCCCACAATGGGGAGATTTCCTGCAGTAGTTTGTTCCTCTGCCCCTCCCACAATGGGGAGATTTCCTGCAGTAGTTTGTGTCTCTGCCCCTCCCACAATGGGGAGATTTCCCCAGTAGTTTGTGTCTCTGCCCCTCCCACAATGGGGAGATTTCCTGCAGTAGTTTGTGTCTCTGCCCCTCCCACAATGAGGAGATTTCCTGCAGTAGTTTGTGTCTCTGCCCCTCCCACAATGAGGAGATTCCCTCTGTAGTTTGTGTCTCTGCCCCTCCCACAATGGGGAGATTTCCTGCAGTAGTTTGTGTCTCTGCCCCTCCCACAATGGGGAGATTTCCTGCAGTAGTTTGTGTCTCTGCCCCTCCCACAATGGGGAGATTTCCTGCAGTAGTTTGTGTCTCTGCCCCTCCCACAATGGGGGGATTTCCTGCAGTGGTTTGTGTCTCTGCCCCTCCCACAATGGGGAGATTTCCTGCAGTAGTTTGTGTCTCTGCCCCTCCCACAATGAGGAGATTTCCTGCAGTAGTTTGTGTCTCTGCCCCTCCCACAATTGGGATTTTCCCTGCAGTAGTTTGTGTCTCTGCCCCTCCCACAATGAGGAGATTTCCTGCAGTAGTTTGTGTCTCTGCCCCTCCCACAATGGGGAGATTTCCTGCAGTAGTTTGTGTCTCTGCCCCTCCCACAATGGGGAGATTTCCTGCAGTAGTTTGTGTCTCTGCCCCTCCCACAATGGGGAGATTTCCCGCAGTAGTTTGTGTCTCTGCCCCTCCCACAATGTGGAGATTTCCTGCAGTAGTTTGTGTCTCTGCCCCTCCCACAATGGGGAGATTTCCTGCAGTAGTTTGTGTCTCTGCCCCTCCCACAATGGGGAGATTTCCTACAGTAGTTTGTGTCTCTGCCCCTCCCACAATGGGGAGATTTCCCGCAGTGGTTTGTGTCTCTGCCCCTCCCACAATGGGGAGATTTCCTGCAGTAGTTTGTGTCTCTGCCCCTCCCACAATGATGAGATTTCCTGCAGTAGTTTGTGTCTCTGCCCCTCCCACAATGGGGAGATTTCCCGCAGTGGTTTGTGTCTCTGCCCCTCCCACAATGAGGAGATTTCCTGCAGTAGTTTGTGTCTCTGCCCCTCCCACAATGGGGAGATTTCCCGCAGTAGTTTGTGTCTCTGCCCCTCCCACAATGGGGAGATTTCCTGCAGTAGTTTGTGTCTCTGCCCCTCCCACAATGGGGAGATTTCCTGCAGTAGTTTGTGTCTCTGCCCCTCCCACAATGGGGAGATTTCCTGCAGTAGTTTGTGTCTCTGCCCCTCCCACAATGGGGAGATTTCCTGCAGTAGTTTGTGTCTCTGCCCCTCCCACAATGGTGAGATTTCCTGCAGTAGTTTGTGTCTCTGCCCCTCCCACAATGGGGAGATTCCCTGCAGTAGTTTGTGTCTCTGCCCCTCCCACAATGGGGAGATTTCCTGCAGTAGTTTGTGTCTCTGCCCCTCCCACAATGAGGAGATTTCCTGCAGTAGTTTGTGTCTCTGCCCCTCCCACAATGGGGATTTTCCCTGCAGTAGTTTGTGTCTCTGCCCCTCCCACAATGGGGAGATTTCCTGCAGTAGTTTGTGTCTCTGCCCCTCCCACAATGGGGAGATTTCCTGCAGTAGTTTGTGTCTCTGCCCCTCCCACAATGGGGCGTTTCCCTCTGTAGTTTGTGTCTCTGCCCCTCCCACAATGGGGAGATTTCCTGCAGTAGTTTGTGTCTCTGCCCCTCCCACAATGGGGAGATTTCCTGCAGTAGTTTGTGTCTCTGCCCCTCCCACAATGGGGAGATTTCTGCAGTAGTTTGTGTCTCTGCCCCTCCCACAATGGGGAGATTTCCTGCAGTAGTTTGTGTCTCTGCCCCTCCCACAATGGGGAGATTTCCTGCAGTAGTTTGTGTCTCTGCCCCTCCCACAATGGGGAGATTTCCTGCAGTAGTTTGTGTCTCTGCCCCTCCCACAATGGGGAGATTTCCTGCAGTAGTTTGTGTCTCTGCCCCTCCCACAATGGGGAGATTTCCTGCAGTAGTTTGTATCTCTGCCCCTCCCACAATGGGGAGATTTCCTGCAGTAGTTTGTGTCTCTGCCCCTCCCACAATGGGGCGTTTCCCTCTGTAGTTTGTGTCTCTGCCCCTCCCACAATGGGGAGATTTCCTGCAGTAGTTTGTGTCTCTGCCCCTCCCACAATGGGGCGTTTCCCTCTGTAGTTTGTGTCTCTGCCCCTCCCACAATGGGGAGATTTCCTGCAGTAGTTTGTATCTCTGCCCCTCCCACAATGGGGAGATTTCCTGCAGTAGTTTGTGTCTCTGCCCCTCCCACAATGGGGAGATTTCCTGCAGTAGTTTGTGTCTCTGCCCCTCCCACAATGGGGCGTTTCCCTCTGTAGTTTGTGTCTCTGCCCCTCCCACAATGGGGCGTTTCCCTCTGTAGTTTGTGTCTCTGCCCCTCCCACAATGGGGCGTTTCCCTCTGTAGTTTGTGTCTCTGCCCCTCCCACAATGGGGCGTTTCCCTCTGTAGTTTGTGTCTCTGCCCCTCCCACAATGGGGCGTTTCCCTCTGTAGTTTGTGTCTCTGCCCCTCCCACAATGGGGAGATTTCCTGCAGTAGTTTGTGTCTCTGCCCCTCCCACAATGGGGCGTTTCCCTCTGTAGTTTGTGTCTCTGCCCCTCCCACAATGGGGCGTTTCCCTCTGTAGTTTGTGTCTCTGCCCCTCCTCCTCGGTATGTAAACGTTGTTTAGTTTTCCTTCCATGATATAAACACTGAACGTTCCTGAAGGATCTTTATTTGTAAATAAACAATCTGTGTGTCTATGGGGGGGGAGGGGTGGGGGGGAGGGGTTGTTTTCTGGGGCACTCTGACCCCGGGGGCCACTCCCACCATTGCGTCTTATATGAGGATTGTGGGCGTGGCTCTAATGCAGGATTGTGGGGGGGGGGCTCTAATGCAGGATTGTGGGCGTGGCTCTAATGCAGGATTGTGGGGGGGGGGCTCTAATGCAGGATTGCGGGGGGGGGGCTCTAATGCAGGATTGTGGGGGGGGGCTCTAATGCAGGATTGTGGGGGGGGGCTCTAATGCAGGATTGCGGGGGGGGGCTCTAATGCAGGATTGCGGGGGGGGGGGCTCTAATGCAGGATTGCGGGGGGGGGGGGCTCTAATGCAGGATTGCGGGCGGGGGGGGGCTCTAATGCAGGATTGCGGGGGGGGGGGGGCTCTAATGCAGGATTGCGGGGGGGGGGCTCTAATGCAGGATTGTGGGGGGGGGGCTCTAATGCAGGATTGTGGGGGGGGGCTCTAATGCAGGATTGTGGGGGGGGGGGGCTCTAATGCAGGATTGCGGGGGGGGGCTCTAATGCAGGATTGCGGAGGGGGGGCTCTAATGCAGGATTGTGGGGGGGGGCTCTAATGCAGGATTGCGGGGGGGGCTCTAATGCAGGATTGTGGGGGGGGGCTCTAATGCAGGATTGCGGGGGGGGCTCTAATGCAGGATTGCGGGGGGGGGGGGCTCTAATGCAGGATTGCGGGGGGGGGGGCTCTAATGCAGGATTGCGGGGGGGGGGCTCTAATGCAGGATTGTGGGGGGGGGGGCTCTAATGCAGGATTGCGGGGGGGGCTTCTAATGCAGGATTGTGGGGGGGGCTCTAATGCAGGATTGCGGGGGGGGCTCTAATGCAGGATTGTGGGGGGGGGGCTCTAATGCAGATTGTGGGGGGGGGCTCTAATGCAGGATTGCGGGGGGGGGCTCTAATGCAGGATTGTGGGGGGGGGCTCTAATGCAGGATTGTGGGGGGGGGCTCTAATGCAGGATTGTGGGGGGGGGGCTCTAATGCAGGATTGCACCCCCCCGGACACCCTACAGCCGGCACACAATGGGGCCCAGTCTTGCACCCCCCCGGCTGTACATGGCTCCTCCTCCTTCCCTTCACATATTTGTTGTCCCGAATGGTCACCTTTTTTTGGGGGAGGGGGGGCACTCCGTTGCGATGGGGGTGCCATGGCAGGCTGGTGGGGGGGGGGCAGGAAAGGGTTAGTGTGTGAAGAGATGAAAGGACGATCTTGGCAGCGTCGCTCGCCAGCCCCCCCCCCCCCCCAGCCCCCCCCCCCCCCCCGCCACACATGGGGTCCCGTCCAGAACAAAGCCGGCCCATTGATAGGGCGCCCCCCCCCACACACCCAGAAAAGGAGGATTGTTCCCCAATCTGGGAATACGGTGATCTTTTCCCGGGGGGGCGGTGAGAATTAGTAGAGGCCGTGCTCCTCTACATGGGGGGCCAATGTCACCCCGCCTCCTACGGTCCCAATGTACAGAGACCCCCGCCATCACTGGGGGGTAAAGAGACGGGAAGTGGCTGCAAAGAGGCCGCAGGAGAAACAACCCAACGTCATCCCGTTCCATCTCTCCTGATATATGTAGGTGGCCCCTCCCAGAACCCCTCCCCCTCCTCACCGGTACTTCCAGGTACAGAGCAGCATGTGACCGGGGGCCCACAACAGTCACATGGGGGTGGGAGATGATTAGAGCTTCCCCATTGGGTCTTCCCATCCTCGCCCCCTAGTGGCTGAGAAGAGCAGTGTGGGGGAGGGGCAGGGGACGAGGGTATCGGGATCACCAACTGTCACATTTGTCCTCTCAACCAAACTGTCACACCGTCCAATGGCTGCAGTCCTAACCCATCACATGGCGGTAGCAAATCAAACCGAGGCCAAGATGGCGGCCTCCTCGGCTGGAAAAGGAGCGGAGGGTTTAGTTCCGGTTATGATGGAGCCGCTGTGGGGGGGGGGCTGTGGGGGGGGGGGCTGGGGGGGGTTCTCATCTCCATCCTTCCATGGTGAGTCAATGAGCTGGGACAAGCAGCCAATGAGGAGTCGGCACAGCAGGCAAGAACTTGATTGGTTCAGGTCACTAACCCAATGGATCCGAATGACCTGGGGGAGGTGGCCCAGGGGTGGAGGGGGGGGGTAGGGGGTAGGGGGCCAGGGGGAGGAGGGGTGGGGGGCAAGAGGGGCCAGGGGGAGGAGGGGCCAGGGGTGAGGGGGACAGGGGGAGGAGGGGGCCCAGAGTTGGGGGGGCAAAAAGGGCCTGGGGGAGGGGGGCCAGGGGAGGAGGGGGGGCTGGCGGAGGAGGGGTGGGGGGCAAGAGGGGCCAGGGGGAGGAGGGGGCCATGGGGAGGAGGGGCCCAGGGGTGGGGGGGCAAAGGGGGCCAGGGGAAGGAGGGGCCCAGGGGTGGAGGGGGCCAGGGGGAGGAGGGGGCCCCAGGGGTGGGGGGGTGGAGGGGGCCAGGGGGAGGAGGGGGCCCTGGGGAGGAAGGGCCCAGGGGTTGGGGGGTAAAGGGGGCCTAGGGGAGGGGGCCCAGGGGTGGGGGGGTGGAGGGGGCCCTGGGGAGGAAGGGCCCAGGGGTGGGGGGGTAAAGGGGGCCTAGGGGAGGGGGCCCTGGGGTGGGGGGGGCAAAGGGGGCTAGGGGGAGGGGGCCCAGGGCTGGGGGGGTGGAGGGGGCCCTGGGGAGGAGGGGCCCAGGGGGTGGGGGGGGGGGCACCAAAGGGGGTGGGGGCCCAGGGGTGGGGAGGGTGGAGGGGGCCGGGGGGGCCTGTGGGGACCCGGGGAGGGGGCTTGGGGGTGGGGGGGCAGAGGGGGCCCGGGGGTGGAGGGGTCGGGGGGAGGAGGGGGGGGGCATGTACATTCCTTCTTCCACCTGAAATTTACCTGGAGGGTCCCTGACACGCCGTCTGACGGGGCCCCCGGGCAGTGAATTCCAGACACCATGGGGTTAATATTCACCCCCCCCCCCTCCCCCCTTATTTACAAGTGACACTTTGTGGAGTGAAATTCCTGGAATTCCCTTCTAATCCCATTTCTATATAGAGGGGGGGGGAGGGGGCGCAGTGCCGGATCTCACCTCCGGGGGGCAGGAAGGAGCAGAGAATGTGTCCGATAATGTTTGGTGTCCAGGGAGGGGCGGAACTACAAGTCCCATGAGGCATTGCAACCCACAGGCAGAGGCATGAGGGGGTCTTGAAGTTCCTGAACAGCTGGAGGGCCACAAGTTGAGCCCCCCCCCCCATGGGGGCCCCAACCTGTGGCCCTCCAGCCAGCGAGCTGTTGAGGAACTTCAGGACCCATCATGCCCTTACC
This sequence comes from Rana kukunoris, assembly GCA_029574335.1. Classification (NCBI taxonomy): domain Eukaryota; kingdom Metazoa; phylum Chordata; class Amphibia; order Anura; family Ranidae; genus Rana; species Rana kukunoris. Next base: position 47,010 of record JAJQKJ010002853.1, on the reverse strand, counting down.
TGTGGCCCTCCAGCTGTTGAGGAACTTTAGGACCCCTGAGGAACTTTAGGACCCCTGTGGCCATGAGTTGTCAGTCCGCCCCGGGGGGCCGTGATCACAGCGCCCCAATGCGGTGCCTGATGATGAAACGCGTCGGTGCGCCGCGGTCTGGATGGATTTCTATTCTCTGGATAGCAGTGGGGGGGGGGGGACCCCCGTCCAGCACAACCCCCCCCTCCCCAATGGGAGAAGGTCCCGTGAAATGGGGTGGGGGGGGAGACCTCCAGTCTCTTTGGCCCCCAGTAGATGGCGCCCTCCCCCTTCCTCTGCCGCTCACCCCCCCATTTCACCTTCCCAGCCCCCCCCCCATGCAATGAAAACAACAGGTGGTGCGGGGGGGGGGGGGGGGGGATGGGGGGGCTCAGCTGTTCTCAGGATATGAGGATTAAAGGGAGGAATCCGGACCACCAGACACGATCGTTTATTATGGGGTCTCCTCAGCAAAGTGGGGGGAGGGGAGAGGGGGGTCCCGGGGCCAATCATCAGAATTCAGAACAATAAGTCCCAGTGAGGCGGACCCCACATCCTGGGGAAGGGGACCCCACAGAGGGGAGCCGGACCCCACATCCCGGGAGGGGACCCCACAGAGGGGAGCCGGACCCCACATCCCAAGAGGGGACCCCACAGAGAGGCGCCGGACCCTACATCCCGGGGGAGGGGACCCCACAGAGAGGAGCCGGACCCCACATCCCGGGGGAGGGGACCCCACAGAGAGGAGCCGGACCCCACATCCCGGGGGAGGGGACCCCACAGAGAGGAGCCGGACCCCACATCCCAAGAGGGGACCCCACAGAGGGGAGCCGGACCCCACATCCCGGGAGGGGACCCCACAGAGGGGAGCCGGACCCCACATCCCGGGGGAGGGGACCCCACAGAGAGGCGCCGGACCCCACATCCCGGGGGAGGGGACCCCACAGAGGGGAGCCGGACCCCACATCCCAAGAGGGGACCCCACAGAGGGGAGCCGGACCCCACATCCCAAGAGGGGACCCCACAGAGAGGCGCCGGACCCCACATCCCGGGGGAGGGGACCCCACAGAGAGGAGCCGGACCCCACATCCCAAGAGGGGACCCCACAGAGGGGAGCCGGACCCCACATCCCGGGGGAAGGGACCCCACAGAGGGGAGCCGGACCCCACATCCCAAGAGGGGACCCCACAGAGGGGAGCCAGACCCCACATCCCGGGGGAAGGGACCCCACAGAGGGGAGCCGGACCCCACATCCCGGGGGAGGGGACCCCACAGAGGGGAGCCGGACCCCACATCCCAAGAGGGGACCCCACAGAGGGGCGCCGGACCCCACATCCCAAGAGGGGACCCCACAGAGAGGCGCCGGACCCCACATCCCGGGGGAGGGGACCCCACAGAGAGGAGCCGGACCCCACATCCCAAGAGGGGACCCCACAGAGGGGAGCCGGACCCCACATCCCGGGGGAAGGGACCCCACAGAGGGGAGCCGGACCCCACATCCCGGGGGAGGGGACCCCACAGAGGGGAGCCGGACCCCACATCCCAAGAAGGGACCCCACAGAGGGGCGCCGGACCCCACATCCCAAGAGGGGACCCCACAGAGGGGCGCCGGACCCCACATCCCAAGAGGGGACCCCACAGAGGGGAGCCGGACCCCACATCCCAAGAGGGGACCCCACAGAGAGGCGCCGGACCCCACATCCCGGGGGAGGGGACCCCACAGAGGGGAGCCGGACCCCACATCCCAAGAAGGGACCCCACAGAGGGGAGCCGGACCCCACATCCCGGGGGAGGGGACCCCACAGAGGGGAGCCGGACCCCACATCCCAAGAAGGGACCCCACAGAGGGGCGCCGGACCCCACATCCAGGGAGAAGGGACCCCACAGAGGGGAGCCGGACCCCACATCCCGGGAGAGGGGACCCCACAGAGGGGAGCCGGACCCCACATCCAGGGAGAAGGGACCCCACAGAGGGGAGCCGGACCCCACATCCCAGGAGAGGGGACCCCACAGAGGGGAGCTGGACCCCACATCCCAAGAGGGGACCCCACAGAGGGGAGCTGGACCCCACATCCCGGGAGGGGACCCCACAGAGGGGCGCGGACCCCACATCCCGGGGGAAGGGACCCCACAGAGGGGAGCCGGACCCCACATCCCGGGAGAAGGGACCCCACAGAGGGGAGCCAGACCCCACATCCCGGGGGAAGGGACCCCACAGAGGGGAGCCGGACCCCACATCCTGGGAGAAGGGACCCCACATAGGGTAGCCGGACCCCACATCCCGGGGGAAGGGACCCCACAGAGGGGAGCCGGACCCCACATCCCGGGAAAGGGGACCCCACAGAGGGGCGCCGGACCCCACATCCCAGGAGAGGGGACCCCACACCCCAGGGGAAGGGACCCCACAAAGGGGAGCCGGACCCCACATCCCGGGGGAAGGGACTCCAGCAGAGGGGAGCCGGACCCCACAGAGGGGCGCCGGACCCCACATCCCAGGAGAGGGGACCCCACAGAGGGGCGCCGGACCCCACATCCCAGGAGAGGGGACCCCACATAGGGGAGCCGGACCCCACATCCCAAGAGGGGACCCCACAGAGGGGAGCCGGACCCCACATCCCGGGGGAGGGGACCCCACAGAGGGGCGCCGGACCCCACATCCAGGGAGAAGGGACCCCACAGAGGGGAGCCGGACCCCACATCCCGGGAGAGGGGACCCCACAGAGGGGAGCCGGACCCCACATCCCGGGAGAAGGGACCCCACAGAGGGGAGCCGGACCCCACATCCCGGGGGAGGGGACCCCACAGAGGGGAGCCAGATCCCACATCCCGGGGGAGGGGACCCCACAGAGGGGAGCCGGACCCCACATCCCAGGGGAGGGGACCCCACAGAGGGGAGCCGGACCCCACATCCCGGGGGAGGGGACCCCACAAAGGGGAGCCGGACCCCACATCCCAGGGGAAGGGACCCCACAGAGGGGAGCCGGACCCCACATCCCAGGAGAGGGGACCCCACAGAGGGGAGCCGGACCCCACATCCCAGGAGAGGGGACCCCACAGAGGGGAGCCGGACCCCACATCCCGGGGGAAGGGACCCCACAGAGGGGGGCTGGACCCCACATCCAGATCCCAATTGGCAGACACCCCTCCCCCTATAGACATCTGCCCCTCCTCTCTCCCCCGGGGGGTAATAATCCTCCCAGTCACACGGAGGTGATAATTATATTGGATTCCCACAGTTCTCACCTGTGATTACAGAGAAGAGGTCAGCAGCGGAGCAGGAGGTCAGTATGGACAGCCCATCACACACCGATCGTTATCAATGAGGGGGGAGGAGCCCATCACACACCGATCGTTATCAATGAGGGGGAGGAGCCGATCACACACCGATCGTTATCAATGAGGGGGAGGAGCCATCACACACCGATCGTTATCAATGAGGGGGAGGAGCCCCATCACACCACCGATGTTATCAATGAGGGGGGAGGAGCCCATCACACACCGATCGTTATCAATGAGGGGGAGGAGCCGATCACACACCGATCGTTATCAATGAGGGGGAGGAGCCGATCACACACCGATCGTTATCAATGAGGGGGAGGAGCCCATCACACACCGATCGTTATCAATGAGGGGGAGGAGCCCATCACACACCGATCGTTATCAATGAGGGGGGAGGAGCCCATCACACACCGATCGTTATCAATGAGGGGGGAGGAGCCGATCACACACCGATCGTTATCAATGAGGGGGAGGAGCCGATCACACACCGATCGTTATTAATGAGGGGGGAGGAGCCCATCACACACCGATCGTTATCAATGAGGGGGAGGAGCCGATCACACACCGATCGTTATCAATGAGGGGGGAGGAGCCCATCACACACCGATCGTTATCAATGAGGGGGGAGGAGCCCATCACACACCGATCGTTATCAATGAGGGGGAGGAGCCGATCACACACCGATCGTTATCAATGAGGGGGGAGGAGCCGATCACACACCGATCGTTATTAATGAGGGGGGAGGAGCCGATCACACACCGATCGTTATCAATGAGGGGGAGGAGCCGATCACACACCGATCGTTATCAATGAGGGGGGAGGAGCCCATCACACACCGATCGTTATCAATGAGGGGGGAGGAGCCCATCACACACCGATCGTTATCAATGAGGGGGGAGGAGCCATCACACACCGATCGTTATCAATGAGGGGGGAGGAGCCCATCACACACCGATCGTTATCAATGAGGGGGAGGAGCCCATCACACACCGATCGTTATCAATGAGGGGGGAGGAGCCCATCACACACCGATCGTTATCAATGAGGGGGGAGGAGCCCATCACACACCGATCGTTATCAATGAGGGGGAGGAGCCGATCACACACCGATCGTTATTAATGAGGGGGGAGGAGCCGATCACACACCGATCGTTATCAATGAGGGGGAGGAGCCGATCACACACCGATCGTTATCAATGAGGGGGGAGGAGCCGATCACACACCGATCGTTATCAATGAGGGGGGAGGAGCCCATCACACACGATCGATATCAATGAGGGGGAGGAGCCGATCACACACCGATCGTTATTAATGAGGGGGAGGAGCCGATCACACACCGATCGTTATCAATGAGGGGGAGGAGCCGATCACACACCGATCGTTATTAATGAGGGGGGAGGAGCCGATCACACACCGATCGTTATCAATGAGGGGGAGGAGCCGATCACACACCGATCGTTATCAATGAGGGGGAGGAGCCGATCACACACCGATCGTTATCAATGAGGGGGGAGGAGCCCATCACACACCGATCGTTATCAATGAGGGGGGAGGAGCCCATCACACACCGATCGTTATCAATGAGGGGGGAGGAGCCCATCACACACCGATCGTTATCAATGAGGGGGGAGGAGCCCATCACACACCGATCGATATCAATGAGGGGGGAGGAGCCGATCACACTGATGCGATCTCCTCCGGGGTCTATGCAGGGTGAGCTGCTCTGCTGAGTCACTGCTGGGAGAGGGAGCAGGGTGGGCTGCTCTGCTGAGTCACTGCTGGGAGAGGGAGCAGGGTGAGCTGCTCTGCTGGGAGAGGGAGCAGGGTGGGCTGATCTGCTGAGTCACTGCTGGGAGAGGGAGCAGGGTGAGCTGATCTGCTGAGTCACTGCTGGGAGAGGGAGCAGGGTGAGCTGATCTGCTGAGTCACTGCTGGGAGAGGGAGCAGGGTGGGCACATCTTCACACTGGGACAATACGGTGTCCCGGAATGAAACTGACACAAGTCCCATCATGAACCCCTCAGAGCTGAAGATGCGACACCCCCCTCCCCCCCCAACTAGTGAAGAACCACAGGTCCCAGCAGATCTGTGAAATCTATAGGGGTCACACCCTTAGATCTCAGGGGGTTCATGCTGGGTGTTGTAGTCCTTTAAATTGCGGGGGGGGGTCACATCTTTAGATATTAGGGGTTCATGCTGGGAATGTGACCCCCTAAAAGTGAAGGACTACAGGTCCCAGCATGAACCCCTCAGAGCTGAAGATGCGACCCCCCCAACTAGTGAAGAAGTTCAGGTCCCGGGATGAACCAGTGAAAACTTTGGGGGGGTCACAATTTTTTTTTTTTAGGAGGGGGGGGGGGTCCCTGAATGTCAGTTTGGAAATGCGGTCCCCCTCCCCTCCCCCTGTGTGGGATCCTCCTGGTTGGAGCAGGGCTGTCTTAATGAGAGGGCACTGCCCAGGGGCCCCAGCTGCATGTGGGGGCCCCTGCCCTGAAATCGGGGGCCCCCCATGATGGCACTGAGAGTGATAGATACACAGGGGGGGGGGGGCGTCTGCCTCCTACCTGCACTGTCACCATTGTAGGGGCCCCAGAGCATTACTGTGCCCCGGGGCCCGGCCCTGGTTGTCTCCTCCCCCTGTGATGGGATTGTAGGGAGTCTCCGCCCCCTGTGACATTCCAGCAGAGAGGAGTTCGGGGATCGGAGGGAGGAAGTGACTCTCTGACTCTGGGAGACGTTGGATGTCAGGAGGGAGGATGGGAGGATGGAAGGAGAGGAGGACGGCGGGGACTCTGCTGACTCTGCTCATCATCAGCATACCGGTAAGTGGCCACTTGGGTCTGACTGTCCGTTCTGCATGGAGGACCCTGAGGATACTACTGACCCTCTTCTATATACTCCTTACCTACCCGCTATATAATACTGACCCTCTTCTATATACTCATCACCTACCCGCTATATACTCCTCACCTACTACTATATACTCCTTACCCACCGCTATATACTCATCACCTACCCGCTATATACTCCTCACCCTCTTCTATATACTCCTCACCCTCCTCTATATACTCCTCACCCTCCTCTATATACTCCTCACCCTCCTCTATATACTCCTTACCTACCCGCTATATAATACTGACCCTCTTCTATATACTCATCACCTACCCGCTATATAATACTGACCCTCTTCTATATACTCATCACCTACCCGCTATATAATACTGACCCTCTTCTATATACTCATCACCTACCCGCTATATACTCCTCACCTACTACTATATACTCCTTACCCACCGCTATATACTCATCACCTACCCGCTATATACTCCTCACCCTCTTCTATATACTCCTCACCCTCCTCTATATACTCCTCACCTCCTCTATATACTCCTCACCCTCCTCTATATACTCCTTACCTACCCGCTATATAATACTGACCCTCTTCTATATACTCCTCACCTACCCGCTATATAATACTGACCCTCTTCTATATACTCATCACCTACCCGCTATATAATACTGACCCTCTTCTATATACTCATCACCTACCCGCTATATACTCCTCACCTACTACTATATACTCCTTACCCACCGCTATATACTCATCACCTACCCGCTATATACTCCTCACCCTCTTCTATATACTCCTCACCCTCCTCTATATACTCCTCACCCTCCTCTATATACTCCTCACCCTCCTCTATATACTCCTTACTACCCGCTATATATATACTCTTCTATTACTCCTCCCTACCCGCTATATAATACGACCCTCTTCTATATACTCATCACCTACCCGCTATATACTCCTCACCACTACTATATACTCCTTACCCACCGCTATATACTCACCTACCCGCTATATACTCCTCACCCTCCTCTATATACTCCTCACCCTCCTCTATATACTCCTCACCCTCCTCTATATACTCCTCACCCTCCTCTATATACTCCTCACCCTCCTCTATATACTCCTTACCCACCGCTATATACTCCTCACCCTCCTCTATATACTCATCACCTACCCGCTATATACTCATCACCTACTACTATATACTCCTTACCCACCCGCTATATACTCCTCACCTACTACTATATACTCCTCACCCACCTCTATATACTCCTCACCCTCCTCTATATACTCCTCACCCTCCTCTATATATTCCTTACCCACCGCTATATACTCATCACCTACCCGCTATATACTCCTCACCCTCTTCTATATACTCCTCACCCACCGCTATATACTCATCACCTACTACTATATACTCCTCACCCTCCTCTATATACTCCTTACCCTCCTCTATATACTCCTCACCCTCCTCTATATACTCCTCACCCTCCTCTATATACTCCTCACCCTCCTCTATATACTCCTCACCCTCCTCTATATACTCCTCTATATACTCCTCACCCTCCTCTATATACTCCTCTATATACCCTCACCCCTCTATATACTCCTCACCCTCCTCTATATACTCCTCACCCACCGCTATATACTCCTCACCCTCCTCTATATACTCCTCACCCACCTCTATATACTCCTCACCCACTACTATATACTCCTCACCCTCCTCTATATACTCCTCACCCACCGCTATATACTCCTCACCCACCTCTATATACTCCTCACCCTCCTCTATATACTCCTCACCCACCTCTATATACTCCTCACCCTCCTCTATATACTCCTCACCCTCCTCTATATACTCCTCACCCTCCTCTATATACTCCTCACCCACCGCTATATACTCCTCACCCTCCTCTATATACTCCTCACCCTCCTCTATATACTCCTCACCCACTACTATATACTCCTCACCCTCCTCTATATACTCCTCACCCACCGCTATATACTCCTCACCCACCTCTATATACTCCTCACCCACCGCTATATACTCCTCACCCTCCTCTATATACTCCTCACCCTCCTCTATATACTCCTCACCCACCTCTATATACTCCTCACCCTCCTCTATATACTCCTCACCCTCCTCTATATACTCCTCACCCACCTCTATATACTCCTCACCCTCCTCTATATACTCCTCACCCTCCTCTATATACTCCTCACTCACCTCTATATACTCCTCACCCACCTCTATATACTCCTCACCCACCGCTATATACTCCTCACCCACCTCTATATACTCCTCACCCACCGCTATATACTCCTCACCCTCCTCTATATACTCCTCACCCTCCTCTATATACTCCTCACCCTCCTCTATATACTCCTCACCCACTACTATATACTCCTCACCCACTACTATATACTCCTCACCCTCCTCTATATACTCCTCACCCACCTCTATATACTCCTCACCCTCCTCTATATACTCCTCACCCACCTCTATATACTCCTTACCCTCCTCTATATACTCCTCACCCACCTCTATATACTCCTCACCCTCCTCTATATACTCCTCACCCTCCTCTATATACTCCTCACCCTCCTCTATATACTCCTCACCCTCCTCTATATACTCCTCACCCTCCTCTATATACAGATCACACAACAGCTTGTAGAATATTATAGAGATCTCCCTCTGTGTACATTGTGTGTAGAGATGTGAGGACATTGCTGTACACAGAGCGCCAGTCACCGGGGATCTCCCTGTGCGCTGCACTCACCTCACCCCTCCTGTACTATATATATCTCCACAAGACTTTCCCTTCCTGCACCTTCCCTTCCCCTTCCTGCACCTTCCCTTCCCCGTCCTGCACCTTCCCTTCCCCTTCCTGCACCTTCCCTTCCCCGTCCTGCACCTTCCCTTCCCCGTCCTGCACCTTCCCTTCCCCGTCCTGCACCTTCCCTTCCCTGTCCTGCACCTTCCCCCTCCCTCCCCCTCCCCCTCCTGCACCTTCCCTTCCCCGTCCTGCACCTTCCCTTCCCCATCCTGCACCTTCCCTTCCCTGTCCTGCACCTTCCCTTCCCTGTCCTGCACCTTCCCCCTCCCTTCCCCCTCCTGCACCTTCCCTTCCCCGTCCTGCACCTTCCCTTCCCCGTCCTGCACCTTCCCTTCCCTGTCCTGCACCTTCCCCTTCCCCGTCCTGCACCTTCCCCTTCCCTTCCCTTTCCTGCACCTTCCCCTTCCCCTTCCCTTCCCCCTCCTGCACCTTCCCCTTGCCCTTCCTGCACCTTCCCCTTCCCCTTCCCTTCCCTGTCCTGCACCTTCCCCTTCCCTGTCCTGCACCTTCCCCTTCCCCGTCCTGCACCTTCCCCTTCCCTGTCCTGCACCTACCCCTTCCCTTCCCCGTCCTGCACCTTCCCTGTCCTGCACCTTCCCCTTCCCTTCCCCTTCCCCTTCCCCGTCCTGCACCTTCCCCTTCCTGCACCTTCCCCTTCCCTTCCCCTTCCCCTTCCCTGTCCTGCACCTTCCCCTTCCCCGTCCTGCACCTTCCCCTTCCCCTTCCTGCACCTTCCCCTTCCCCCTCCTGCACCTTCCCCTTCCCCCTCCTGCACCTTCCCCTTCCCCTTCCTGCACCTTCCCCTTCCCTGTCCTGCACCTTCCCCTTCCCTGTCCTGCACCTTCCCCTTCCCTGTCCTGCACCTTCCCCTTCCCCGTCCTGCACCTTCCCCTTCCCTTCCCCTTCCTGCACCTTCCCCTTCCCCTTCCCTTCCCCTTCCTGCACCTTCCCCTTCCCCTTCCTGCACCTTCCCCTTCCCTGTCCTGCACCTTCCCCTTCCCTGTCCTGCACCTTCCCCTTCCCTGTCCTGCACCTTCCCCTTCCCTGTCCTGCACCTTCCCCTTCCCCGTCCTGCACCTTCCCCTTCCCTTCCCCTTCCTGCACCTTCCCCTTCCCCTTCCCTTCCCCCTCCTGCCCATTCCCCTTCCCCTTCCTGCACCTTCCCCTTCCCCTTCCCTTCCCCCTTCCTGCACCTTCCCCTTCCCCTTCCCTTCCCCTTCCTGCACCTTCCCCTTCCCCTTCCCTTCCCCCTCCTGCACCTTCCCCTTCCCCGTCCTGCACCTTCCCCTTCCCTTCCCCTTCCTGCACCTTCCCCTTCCCCTTCCCTTCCCCTTCCTGCACCTTCCCCTTCCCCTTCCCTTCCCCTTCCTGCACCTTCCCCTTCCCCTTCCCTTCCCCCTCCTGCACCTTCCCCTTCCCCGTCCTGCACCTTCCCCTTCCCTTCCCCTTCCTGCACCTTCCCCTTCCCCTTCCCTTCCCCTTCCTGCACCTTCCCCTTCCCCTTCCCTTCCCCTTCCTGCACCTTCCCCTTCCCCTTCCCTTCCCTTCCCTTCCCTTCCCCTTCCTGTCTATGGATTGTGTAGTAGCAGCACACGGGTGACAGCTCCTCTTCTATGGATTATAAATAGGGACACGGATGATGTCGGCGGTTATTCTGGTCTGCGGTGCCTCTGTGTCTTCCCTCTGTCCCTGCCGGGGCCACAAATACCCCAATGGCCTTCCGGACCAATCAGAGGCCCCCGAGCCTCTATACAGGGGGTCTGTGCTGAGCCATGGGGGCGTGTTCTGTGGTTATGTTACCCATAGCAACCACCAGAGGGACCCTGCATTCTGATTGGTCGCTGTGGGTCATTACTCGTTGTTATTGATCTGTAACATTTCCTAGAATCCGGAAAGATAAATATTTATATAAACAATCCATGATTGTAACAATGTATCCCCCCAATAATCAATATCTATACTATGTACCCCCCAATAATCAATATTTATACAATGTATCCCCCAATAATCAATATCTATACTATGTACCCCCCCAATCATCAATATTTATACTATGTATCCCCCCCCCCAATAATCAATATCTATACAATGTACCCCCCAATAATCAATATTTATACAATGTATCCCCCAATCATCAATATTTATACAATGTATCCCCCAATCATCAATATTTATACAATGTATCCCCCCCAATCATCAATATTTATACAATGTATCCCCCCAATAATCAATATTTATACTATGTATCCCCCCCCAATCATCAATATTTATACAATGTATCCCCCCCCCAATCATCAATATTTATACTATGTATCCCCCCCCCAATCATCAATATTTATACTATGTATCCCCCCCCCAATCATCAATATTTATACTATGTATCCCCCCCCAATCATCAATATTCACACAATGTATCCCCCAATCATCAATATTCACACAATGTATCCCCCAATCATCAATATTCACACAATGTATCCCCCAATAATCAATATTTATACAATGTACCCCCCAATCATCAATATTTATACAATGTACCCCCCAATCATCAATATTTATACAATGTACCCCCCCTCCACTCTGACCACACCCCCAGAGCACCCCCCTCTGCTCTGACCACACCCCCAGAGCACCCCCCTCTGCTCTGACCACACCCCCAGAGCACCCCCCTCTGCTCTGACCACACCCCCAGAGCACCCCCCTCTGCTCTGACCACACCCCCAGAGTGACAGAGGTGTAATGTTAGTCTCCTCGCCCCAGGAGCTTGCACTCTGTGGCCCTCGGCTCTCTCCACACAGCGGGAGAATATTCCCGGAATGAGGGGCCGCGGTATAAATAGCTGGCTGAGGATTCCGGGGGATGAGCGGCGGGCGGGATCCAGACGCGGTATATATAGACGGATTGTATGGATGAGCCCCTCTACACGCCGTTATCCCGTCCGTCTGTCTGGACAGCTGCACCGCGGGGAGGCGGAGCCACAGTGCCTTCTCCATTTGGTTGTATGGTCTCCGATTATTCCCGGGGGTTATGATGTCATCGGAGATGTGATGACCTCAGAGGGGAGATAATGAGAAACAACATTCCATCCAGTGATGTCATAGTACAGAGAGTGTAAACACCCCGACCTGTCCTCGTATTGGCCTCCTTTCCCACCAACACGGGGCCCCTCCTTCCCCCTCACCTCCTGACCTCAGGGCCCCTCCTCTCCCTCACCTCCTGACCTCAGGGCCCCTCCTCTCCCTCACCTCCTGACCTCGGGGCCCCTCCTCTCCCTCACCTCCTGACCTCGGGACATGGGGGCCCCTCCCTCCCCCTCACCTCCTGACCTCAGGGCCCCTCCTCTCCCTCACCTCCTGACCTCGGGACATGGGGGCCCCTCCTTCCCCCTCACCTCCTGACCTCGGGACACGGGGCCCCTCCTTCCCACTCACCTCCTGACCTCGGGGCCCCTCCTCTCCCTCACCTCCTGACCTCGGGGCCCCTCCTCTCCCTCACCTCCTGACCTCGGGGCCCCTCCTCTCCCTCACCTCCTGACCTCGGGACATGGGGCCCCTCCTTCCCACTCACCTCCTGACCTCGGAGCCCCTCCTCTCCCTCACCTCCTGACCTCGGGGCCCCTCCTCTCCCTCACCTCCTGACCTCGGGGCCCCTCCTCTCCCTCACCTCCTGACCTCGGGGCCCCTCCTCCCCCTCACCTCCTGACCTCGGGACACGGGCCCCGTCTTCTGCTCCCCTCCTGACCTTTGGGAAGCGGGACCCCTCCTTCCACTGACTCCGGGACACGGGGCTCCTTTTTTTGCTCCCCTCCTGACCTCAAGACACAGGGGCCCCTCCTTTCACTGACCACGGGACCCCTTATTCTGCTCCCCTACTGACCTCAGGACACGGGCCCCTCCTCCCACTCACCCCCTGACCTCAGAACATGGGGCCACTCCTCCCACTCACCCCCTGACCTCAGAACATGGGGCCACTCCTCCCACTCACCCCCTGACCTCAGAACATGGGGCCACTCCTCCCGCTCTCCTCCTTATCTCAGGACACGGGGCCCCTCTTTATCTCAGGACATGGGGCCCCTCCTTATCTCAGGACACGGGGCCCCTATTCCTGCTCCCTTCCTGACTCTGGGACACGGGGCCCCTCCTTATCTCAGGACACGGGGCCCCTCCTTATCTCAGGACACGGGGGCCCTATTCCTGCTCCCTTCCTGACTCTGGGACACGGGGCCCCTCCTTATCTCAGGACACGGGGCCCCTCCTTATCTCAGGACATGGGGCCCCTATTCCTGCTCCCTTCCTGACTCTGGGACACGGGGCCCCTCCTTATCTCAGGACACGGGGCCCCTATTCCTGCTCCCTTCCTGACTCTGGGACACGGGGCCCCTCCTTATCTCAGGACACGGGGCCCCTCCTTATCTCAGGACATGGGGCCCCTATTCCTGCTCCCTTCCTGACTCTGGGACACGGGGCCCCTCCTTATCTCAGGACACGGGGGCCCTATTCCTGCTCCCTTCCTGACTCTGGGACACGGGGCCCCTCCTGACCTCACATTGTTGTGTGAAGTTTCTGTTTGTTTAGTGAATTGACTTTAAACACTTGAGATGAGTGTCTGTAATTGGAGGCAAACACAGGGAGGGGCCCCTGAATACGGGGCCCGCAGATCATGGTATATTTGATGTTCTGTAATGGATGGGGGTCACTGAAAGCAAATCTCTCCTCCGGAGCACCGTGAGTGTGGCGAAATTCCCCAATCATACAGGATATCCAATCACAGGCGAGGACAAGGCCTTCATCCGGCGGTCTGCGCTGCCCCCCCCCCCCCCTGTATTGGGCTAATCATTCAGTAACTGCACCCAGAATTCAGGGAGCATTCAGGACATGAGACGAGGGGGGGGGGGGATGGTGGAGTAAGGGCCGGGAAGGTCACATAGACGTCTGAGGGGTAATTATAGACGAAGGTCTGTGGTCGGCCGCGGGTTATGGATACTCTCTGACTCCGCCCCATACGCCTTTATTGTCTCTATAAAAGTTTATTTTTGTGGCCGTGTGTCAGTCGTAAGACTCCCGGGGGTCAGAGGTCAGGGCCGGAGCATGCTGGGGGGACTTCTGAAAGGGCCCGTCAGCCAGGGTGGCCCTAGAAGTTGTGTAAGGTGTTGGGGGCCAGATTTGTTATTGGCTCCTTGCTTTGTCCTCTGTGAGCTCCATCCCAGACAAAGGGGGCCGGCGGATCGCCACGGGGGGGGGGTTCATCTGTATACAATGGCCGAAGATCAGAGAGTGTGGAGGGGTCATCGTTGGGGCTTGGTATGGGAAGGATTGGACTTTGTAGTTGTGAGGGACGCCGGTCCGGAGTTGTGAGGGACGCCTGTCCGGAGTTGTGAGGGACGCCGGTCCGGAGTTGTGAGGGACGCCGGTCCGGAGTTGTGAGGGGCGCCGGTCCGGAGTTGTGAGGGGCGCCGGTCCGGAGTTGTGAGGGACGCCTGTCCGGAGTTGTGAGGGACGCCGGTCCGGAGTTGTGAGGGACGCCGGTCCGGAGTTGTGAGGGGCGCCGGTCCGGAGTTGTGAGGGGCGCCGGTCCGGAGTTGTGAGGGGCGCCGGTCCGGAGTTGTGAGGGGCGCCGGTCCGGAGTTGTGAGGGGCGCCGGTCCGGAGTTGTGAGGGGCGCCGGTCCGGAGTTGTGAGGGGCGCCGGTCCGGAGTTGTGAGGGACGCCGGGCCCGAGTTGTGAGGGGCGCCGGTCCGGAGTTGTGAGGGGCGCCGGTCCGGAGTTGTGAGGGATGCCGGGCCCGAGTTGTGAGGGACAGGCCTCATATGAGGATCTCCTCCTGCAGAGTGGAGTACACGGGACGGCGGTGTCCCGGCAGGCTCCTCCTCCTCGCTCTCGGCGTTACACATGTACAGGACATGACAGCCGCTGATCTCTGAGATTTATGACGCCTTTCATGTTCCGGAATCTGAAATATTCTGTGAGGGGAAGGCGGCTGTTCCTCCGCCGCACCACCTGGACCAGGGTGACTTCAGTCCTTATGGTCGCTGTAGGCCATGCTGGATCAGGGTGGGATTGGGCATTGGCGGAGGGGGGCAGTGAGATTGGGCATTGGCGGAGGGGGGCAGTGAGATTGGGCATTGGTGAAGGGGGGGCAGTGAGATTGGGCATTGGCGGAGGGGGGCAGTTAGATTGGGCATTGGCGGAGGGGGGCAGTGAGATTGGGCATTGGCGGAGGGGGGCAGTGAGATTGGGCATTGGCGGAGGGGGGCAGTTAGATTGGGCATTGGCGGAGGGGGGCAGTGAGATTGGGCATTGGCGGAGGGGGGCAGTGAGATTGGGCATTGGCGGAGGGGGGCAGTGAGATTGGGCATTGGTGAAGGGGGGGCAGTGAGATTGGGCATTGGCGGAGGGGGGCAGTGAGATTGGGCATTGGCGGAGGGGGGCAGTGAGATTGGGCATTGGCGGAGGGGGGCAGTGAGATTGGGCATTGGTGAAGGGGGGGCAGTGAGATTGGGCATTGGCGGAGGGAGGCAGCGAGATTGGGCATTGGCGGAGGGGGGCAGTGAGATTGGGCATTGGCGAAGGGGGGGCAGTGAGATTGGGCATTGGCGGAGGGGGGCAGTGAGATTGGGCATTGGCGGAGGGGGGCAGTGAGATTGGGCATTGGCGGAGGGGGGCAGTGAGATTGGGCATTGGTGAAGGGGGGGCAGTGAGATTGGGCATTGGCGGAGGGGGGCAGTGAGATTGGGCATTGGCGGAGGGGGGCAGTGAGATTGGGCATTGGCGGAGGGGGGCGGTGAGATTGGGCATTGGAGGAGGGGGGCAGTGAGATTGGGCATTGGCGAAGGGGGGGCAGTGAGATTGGGCATTGGCGGAGGGGGGCAGTGAGATTGGGCATTGGCGAAGGGGGGGCAGTGAGATTGGGCATTGGCGAAGGGGGGGCAGTGAGATTGGGCATTGGCGGAGGGGGGCAGTGAGATTGTACTGACTGTCTTTGAGATTGCCCCAGCCCCTCTTCAAATCCAATCCGGGGACAGACTTGGTCCGGGGACGCTGTCCTCAATCCGGGGACAGACTTGGTCCGGGGACGCTGTCCTCAATCCGGGGACAGACTTGGTCCGGGGACGCTGTCCTCAATCCGGGGACAGACTTGGTCCGGGGACGCTGTCCTCAATCCGGGGACAGACTTGGTCCGGGGACGCTGTCCTCAATCCGGGGACTGTCCCCAGGACCCGGGGACGTCTGGTCACCCTATATTTGGCCCAACATTTACAAAGTGTTTTTTTGTGTTTTTTTCGGCGTCATTCTTCACGACATTTCTAATTCCCAATTTTCTTGCCGATTCTTTTTCAAAGCAGCGGCAGATTATTGGGCGTCGGTTTAATCCGGTTCCCTTTCTGGGTTCTCTAGCGGCAGCGTTGTGCAATCCATTGTGGGTCCTGGCAAAGGAATCTCCCCAGTGTGGGGGGTCCGGAGATTTTCTCGTGTGATAAGTCCCTGTGTGGCCGCGGATTTCTGATTGGTTATTCATGAATTGTAGATCGTGATGTAAGGTTGGACGCTCGCCCAATCCCGTATCTCCGAACTCTCTGACCTCTCTGTGTGTGGTGTGAACAGTAATTAGGAAGACAAACATGGGGGATGGGTGATGGGTGATGGGCTCTATGAGTGGGTGTGATCCTCTGCTGATCTCTCTGGCTCCCTGTCATGGGGGGCGGGTGATGGGAGACGGGCGGGTGATGGGCTCTATGAGTGGGTGTGATCCTCTGCCCAGTACACGGGGTTGTGGGGTGGAGACATGGAGGCCCCAGTAGATGGAGGTGAGGATCAGGGTGTGGATGATGGGGGGCGAGGATTGGGGTGTGGATCGGGGTGTGGATCAGGGTGTGGATGATGGGGGGCGAGGATCGGGGTGTGGATCGGGGTGTGGATCGGGGTGTGGATCAGGGTGTGGATGATGGGGGGCGAGGATCGGGGTGTGGATCGGGGTGTGGATGATGGGGGGCGAGGATCGGGGTGTGGATCGGGGTGTGGATCAGGGTGTGGATGATGGGGGGGGGCGAGGATCGGGGTGTGGATCGGGGTGTGGATCGGGGTGTGGATCAGGGTGTGGAGGATCGGGGTGTGGGTTTGGGGTGTGGATCGGGGTGTGGATGATGGGGGGCGAGGATCAGGGTGTGGATGATGGGGGGCGAGGATCGGGGTGTGGATCGGGGTGTGGATCAGGGTGTGGATGATGGGGGGCGAGGATCGGGGTGTGGATCGGGGTGTGGATCGGGGTGTGGATCGGGGTGTGGATCGGGGTGTGGATCAGGGTGTGGAGGATCGGGGTGTGGGTTTGGGGTGTGGATCGGGGTGTGGATGATGGGGGGCGAGGATCAGGGTGTGGATGATGGGGGGCGAGGATCGGGGTGTGGATCGGGGCGAGGATCGGGGTGTGGATGATGGGGGGCGAGGATCAGGGTGTGGATCGGGGCGAGGACGGGTCACAGGCAGTAGAAGATGAAGAGTGAAGGAATCCGAGGATCGGGGCGAGGATCGGGGCGAGGATCGGGGGGAGGATCGGGGGGAGGATCGGGGGGAGGATCGGGGCGAGGATCGGGGAAGAGTGAAGGAATCCGAGGATCGGGGCGAGGATCGGGGCGAGGATCGGGGGGAGGATCGGGGCGAGGATCGGGGAAGAGTGAAGGAATCCGAGGATCGGGGCGAGGATCGGGGGGAGGATCGGGGGGAGGATCGGGGGGAGGATCGGGGAAGAGTGAAGGAATCCGAGGATCGGGGCGAGGATCGGGGGGAGGATCGGGGGGAGGATCGGGGCGATGATCGGGGCGAGGATCGGGGCGAGGATCGGGGCGTGGATCGGGGCGAGGATCGGGGCGAGGATCGGGGCGAGGATCGGGGCGAGGATCGGGGCGAGGATCGGGGGGAGGATCGGGGTGAGGATCGGGGCGAGGATCGGGGAAGAGTGAAGGAATCCGAGGATCGGGGGGAGGATCGGGGCGAGGATCGGGGGGAGGATCGGGGGGAGGATCGGGGCGAGGATCGGGGGGAGGATCGGGGGGAGGATCGGGGAAGAGTGAAGGAATCCGAGGATCGGGGGGAGGATCGGGGCGAGGATCGGGGGGAGGATCGGGGCGTGGATCGGGGCGATGATCGGGGCGATGATCGGGGCGTGGATCGGGGCGTGGATCGGGGGTGGTTCGGGGGGGGATCGGGGCTGATCGGGGCGAGGATCGGGGCGTGGATCGGGGCGTGGATCGGGGGGTGGTTCGGGGGGAGGATCGGGGCGTGGATCGGGGCGAGGATCGGGGCGAGGATCGGGGTGGAGGAGAATCTCTGCGGATCAAACACCTGAGGAATGTGGAGAGCAGAATGAGGGCACAAAGGGCAGGTGAGGGCGCCGCGTGTTCCGCCACTTCCCCGGACACACGGAAGAGCCAATGGCGGGGCTTGGGAGAGATTTTCAGGCCTGGGGGGGAGGAGGAGGGGGGGGGGTGAGCTCTGGGATGAGATCCTGCAGGTTCCATCTTGTATGTGGTTATTATTGCCCCTCGTTCCCCTTCCCTCCAATCACAATCCCAATACCTGAATGAGAGGAGAGAGGCCCTTATCTCCGCATCTGGCAGAGCTGGAATGCTGCGTGCCCCGTCCTGTACCAACCCCGGCGTGCGAGGAAGCGGGACCCCCGGGCACATACACTGTATACCTGTATACTTCACACACATATATACAGTATATACTCCACATATATAGGAAGACATTCACACACATCCGCGCACATTTATGGATCTCTGTTACGCTACGCCGGCACAGCGCGGAGAGGGAAGCACGGAATTCACAAAGCAAATGCTCCCAACTCTGCGCCGGCGTGGCGTATATTCCGTAGGCGTAAGTGGAAGTAGGTGGAAGTGGGCGTGATCCATGCTAATGAAGCGTGACCGCATGCAAATGATGGGCCGGGCACCAGGAAAGTACTGAAAATGAACTGCGCATGCGTCGGGACATGGACGCATCTCCGTGCGCATGCGCACAACCACGTGGGAACAACTGCCTAAGATACGCCGGATCACTGTGTACGCCGTGAACGTAACCTACGCCCAGCCACACCCACGTCGGCCCGTATTCACAGACGTCCAACGTACAATACGTAGGCTTGTGTTCCCCGCTCCGTACCTTTGCATGGGTTGCGCCTCATCTATGGGGAATAACTTTATGCCGGACGTAAAACTTACGCAAACCGCTTATATCATGCGCCGGGGCGCAAGTGCGTTCGTGAATCGGCGTATCTTCCTCATTTGTATAGAAAATCAATGGGAGCGCCACATGCGTCCGGCGTAAATATGCGCCCGCTCTACGCCGGCGTAGGCAAGTTACGTCGGTGGGATGAAGTCTGTTTTTAGGCGTATCTTGTTTTGTGGGTCCGGCGCACAGATACGACGGCGCATATTTGTACTTACGTGGCGTATCTGGAGATATATGGCGTAAGTGCTTTGTGAATCCGGGACATACAGTATATACTCCACACATATACAGTGTATATATACTTCCCTTC